>BEXV01001840.1:4104-33871 GCA_003118195.1 Hemicentrotus pulcherrimus
GGGGGGGGGGCACATGCCCCCTGTGCCCCCCACCCTGGATCCGCCACTGTAACTTACATCCTAAAAAGACTTGCATAGTCTGTCTTAGCTTCTCCTCATACAGCGTTTTAGTTCTATTTTGTATAAAACTTGTAGTTCGGATAAAAAGTCTTTTAGAATGCAGCATTCTACTTGACAGCTAAAAACTGTTGGATGTGTCATCAAACTAATTCTTAATGATTCAAAAAAATTGTAGAACTTAGTTCTTTAAGGATATATATCATTCTTCTACATGTATTTTACATGTTAATCTTATCATGTGCTGCAGTTAATTTTTGTCTTTGTTTTTGATGCTTTCAAGTTGTTGCGAGGTGATTGTTGTAGAACTGGAGGATGATAATGCAATTCTAGATTCTTCAGACCCTAGTTTCGATCCTGATATGGTCAAGAGCCACGAGGAAGCAAAGGACACAAAAGGAACACCATATAGGGCTGTTGTATTCAGCAAGTGAGTATACATTGATTGTTTGATTAATCAAGGAATAAATTATTTTATTTGCTGGCTTAGAAAGCAAGCGCTTGTATATGAAGACAAGCATACAGTGGACCTACAGCTTTGGGTCCTATCCAAAGAACTTTCTTTATACTGAATTAATCCCTCAGTAAGAGGCACCAAGGGCAACAACTATCTCAAAACTGGAATCTACAGAATATGAGACCACAACTCTACCACCATTCCATCCAGATTTATATTGTGGTGTTGTGGCGTTGTGGTGTCTGCGAGATGCTGTGTGTATCGCCGGCGCAGGTGGCGTTGTTGTGTCCGTGAGATGCTGTGTGTATCCCCAACGTAGGTGGCGGTGTGGTGTCGGCGAGACGTTGTGTGTGTCCCAGACGTAGGCGGCGTTGAAGTCTGCTATCATCTGCTGTGCATTGTAGCTGTCGACTGGCGGCTGCTTTGTGGGTTTGGCGGGTGGCGGTGGTTGATGTACGGGTGCCTACGGTGGAGGTGTGACCGGGTACTTGTTGATGAGGGGTTTCTAGATGTCATTGATGTATAATCCTGAGTCTTGGGGCAAGGTGTTGTGGCAGTGAATTTTGATGGCATCTCGGATTCGGCGTGTATGCCAGTGCTTCATTATGGAGATGAAATGACTGTGTTTGTGTTGTTGGGCGTGTTTGACGATGGCGGACTTATCCCAATCGCCGAGTCTGAAGCTGGTTCTGTGCTTCTTGAGTCTTGTTTCCAGATTTCTCCCTGTTTCACCAATGTAGACTTTTCAACACTTGCATTGTATTTTGTAGATTCCGGCTTTCTTGTGGTTTGGATGCTTGTCTTTGTTGGAGTGAGTATCAAACAGAGTTTGTTGGAGGAACTGTGCCGAACTTAGATGTCTGCTACTTGAAGGATACGTTTAATCTTGTGAGAGGCTTGAGCGATATATAGGGTAGAACAACAGTTTGTTTCGATGATGTAGCTGCGGGTTGGTCCTCTTCAGGGATGGTGTTGGCTGCGAGCTTGCTGGCGGGAGTCCTGGACTTATGTTATGTCTTGGGTATTTGTTGATGGTAGTTAGAGCTGTGGTGACATGCTGTATTTTCTGGTCTAAATGGTCGGCATCACTAAGTTGATGAGTTAGGCGGATGAGGATGTTGGGGAATGATTGTAGTACGGATGGATGGTGGAAGGATCTGTAGTGAAGATATCTATCGGTGTGCTTGGGTTTCCTGTAGACTTGGTGAACGGGTTTGCCAGATGGCAATTAGGTAACGCGAACATCTCGGAAGGGGCTGCTGTTGTTTTGTTCGGTCTCTGCAAGCCTACTGTATATCTTCATCACCATGCAAGCCGATACTTACAAGCAGAATTGATATGTTTTATTATTGAAAACGCACAAAATAGCATCCATAGTTCTGAAACAAATTGAAATTGAAATTTAAGAGTAAAAAACACTTTTCTAAATAGACCTAATCAATTACTGCGCTCAATTTACGAATGCTGTCATCATGAACCATTGAAAACATTACATGTACGTTCATTGATTTTCTGAGGTTATGTAAAGGGAATGTCCTTTCACCTTGGAAGCTTTAATGTGATGAACATGATTTTGATAGAGTACAAAAGAAATTCAGTCACGGTCTGTGATGCTCAAAGCGCTCAGACATTATTACCCCACTTAAAGCCGAGGCCGGAAAAGGAACTCAAGGAACGCCCAAGCACTATCAGGTACCCATTTACCCCTGGTAGAAGAGTGCCAAAGATGTCTTGCCAAAGCATATTAGTGCGGGGCTCGGAGTTGAACCCTTTACCTTGTGAGCCTCAGTCCAGTGTGTCATTCACTAGACCACAGCTTCAAAATACCACCCATTGCTTTCATCCCCTTATTTCCTTTTTTTCTCTATTGTTACCAACAATTTTAGCTGTCCAACTGATGAAGTTAAAGTTGTTATAGGTGCAACAACTAGCAATGTATCGACCTGTTACACTGGAGGTTCGGCTGGAAGTGCTAATAGAAGAAGGAGACAAACAACAGGTGCCAGTACTCTCACCGCGGTCAATGGCCCTCTAAATACTGGTGGGATCTACTCTTCCTTTGTCAGAGTCTATACTCCTACTTTGGGAGATTCTGAGGTATTTATGCAGTGACTGTGGCTCTTTATATGGCGTGGTAAACTGGCGCATAGTCATGGATCTCTATCTTACAAGATAGGAAATGTGACGCGTATCACACTGAACATTATTTTTCAAATATTGCTGTGGCATGTTTTAATGAGGCTTAAATTTACTGATAGTGCTTTGGTTTACTGCAGACTACACATTGGTTCTTTTTGTGTAAAGTCAAAAATATATACTGTACCATAATCCAAAGGAATGATTGTACAAATTTGGATATACGAAAAAATTCTATTTTCAAGAACGGATTCAACACAACGTAGTGTGCCTAACCATGAGCCTAAACATAGTCTAAATCCAGTCAAAACCCTAGCTCTAACCCGAAATCTTTGATGAAATAATGGCTTGAGTAATCGTCGGATCTTAAAACGGCCTAATGAATTTTCCTTCTCTTATACCCCCACTCTTCATTTTCCCTCCCTTTCCATTCCCTTCTCTATCTCCTTTCTCTCATTCTCCCCCTCTCCTCTCTCTCCCTTCCCTCCCTCTTTCACCTCTCTTCTCTCTATCAAAACAAAGGTGTTTCTAGAATTACAAGCTACTATCATTTTTCACTTTTAAATCTGGCTTCATGCCTACACTGTATTCCTTTTATATCCTCTAATCTATATTTATTACATTTTTGTAACATGTTAACTTTATGTTTTTAACATTTTCTACTTTTCAATACAGGAAGCATGTACCGTTTTAAAATATTTTATCAGATTCACATTCATGCACATTATAATGTGAGTTTTGAGAAAAAAGTTATATAGAAACCAACAAATTGATGTTAAAATTCAAATTTTGTTTTACTCCATAACAGATGACCTTTTATGAGAGTGGACCCTTCATGACCCCAGTCAGATTAAGTGAGTTTTGTAAAATTCTCTTTTCTTCTCCTTTTGCTACTATTTTGTTTCTTTTTATGTTTATTGGACTTCAGCATCTCTTTATTAGGATAAATTCACCTTATCTCATAGAGACTCCTTTGCAAGTGCAAATTGTTTCTTTACTTCTTCATCACTCCTCCCATCTGAGGTAATCAAACCTTCAAGGTAGCAGAATTTGTCTACTTTGTTTACCTCTTCTTAATGCATGTGAATATTACATCCGGGTGCATCTTACTTTTTGGACACTACCATACATTCTGTCTTCTTTAGGTTGAGTGAAAGGCCCAGTTTTTCGCTGCTTGCAACTCATCCCTGCCTTCTGCAACTAGGACAGTATGATTGGCATATCTTAGTTTGTTTACGTTCCGCCAACTATAATACCCTTCGTGTCAGATATTTCACGCATTATCATCTCACTATACAGCAATAATAGATATGGTGACATTATGCAACCTTGCAGAACTCCTCTCTTGATGTCAGTCCATTTGCTGGTCTCCCCATCTATCCTGACTGCTGCTTACTGCTCCCTGTACAGGTTCCTTATCAGCGCAGATCCTTCTCATCAATTTCTGATCTTCTGCGCATATTTAGATCTTCATGTTCTACTCTATCAAAGGCCCTGGTGTAGTCAATGAAGCACAAATAGACAAAATGAGCAATGTTTAATTGATGAAGAAAAAGAATAGTTCAATGTTCTTTACGGTTTGCTACACGTACCATATTGAATAAGAAATATTCTCAGGGATATCAGCAATGAAAAAAAATGAATAAGAAATAGAAGATATATAGAACTGTTTCAGGTTTCTTAAAAATAATAAGTCTGCAAAGTGATGACATTTTTGAAAGCTTGTTTTTTCTTTTCTTCTTTATTTTTGCATGTATTCATGGTAAACGTGTACACCAATTTGTATATGGAACTTAACTTGATCCTGCAGAGCCCACATGTAAGTATATATTGAATTTCATTTTATATGTTGCATTTAGTATGACAACTGTAGGCTCCACGATCTAGAAGTCAAAACGTGTGGCGCAACCCAATGAAACTGACAATATATCGCGCCCCCAAACAAATTGAATGGCATTCATTTGAAAGCACTCGTTGTAGGAGAGGGTACTAGTGGCCTAGTGGAATGTGTATGTAATGCAAACCTCCGGCGTGCTGCAGTGGAAATGGAAAAAAGGCAAATGGTAACGATGACAACCTGGTGATTGTTTATTTTTGTTGTGTTTTGTTTTCCAGGCTGTCTTGAAGAATTTTGAAGCTCAAATATATCAGACTTGAGTGGAGTTTCATGATAAGACCCTTCTTTATCTCATTGACATCTGAACCTCTTTTTGTCTTAAACAATTTTGAAACCCAAATGAAGCAGAGGCGATCCAATTTATGATGAAACCTTTCCTTATCTAACAAACTTTGCAACTTCTTAGAGCTGTTTGAAGCGCAAATGAATCGAGAGGTGAAACAAGTTTCATGATTAAACCCTTGTTTACCTAATGAACCTCCGAACTTCCTTTCGTCTTGAAGAGTTTCTAAATGCAAATAGATCAGATGTAAGCCGATTTCTTTTATAATGAAACATTTTCTTATCTAGCAATCTTTGTGTTACTCGACTAACCTATGATTCAACCATTTGTGCTTCAAAGAACCTTCAAAAACGCCCTAAAATGTTGAGTAGTTTGTTAGATAAGGAAGGGTGTAATCATGAAACTCGACTCACATCTGATTAATTTGAGGTCAAAAATTCTTCAAGATAAAGGGGAATTCCGAGGTTTGCTAGATAAAAAAGGGTTATATCATAAAACTCGACTCACCTGCTTCATTTGCGATTTGAAATCTTCAAGAAAGCCCTAAGAAGTGGCAAAGTTCACTAGATAAAGATGGGCTTCATCATAAAGTTTGACTCACCTATGATTCATTTGCGCTTTTACAATCTTCAAGAACGTCCTAAGAAGTGGCAAAGCTCGCTATATAAGGAAGGGGTTCATCATGATACTCGACTTTAAAAATCAGACCTACACCTAGATTCCTCTTTTCTTCTGAAAACTTAAAAATTACACACAAAAAAACAGAATTCCTAATTTTGCTTTCATAGATTCCCAACTTTTACTCGGAATACACCTAGATTCCTCTTTTTTTCTGAAAACTTAATTCTGTGTAAAAATTACACAAAAAAAGACGGTATTCCTAATTTTGCTTTCATAGATTCCCAACTTTTACTCGGGAAGGTTGGCAGGTATAATAATTATCATTTTGATGGACCAGACCTTTGACAAGTTAACTATTAGCCCTTGAGCTTAGACAATCTACTGAAGTACTAGTTCTATGAGAGGCTTCCAACTTGCCCAACCAGTCTGGCACCAATTTTTTGTTGTTGATCAACTGTACTACTTAGCACTTCTTTTCACTGTTTTCTTTGTCTCTTGAGCAGCCAATGTAGGAGCTATTGTTGGAGGTGTGATTGGATTCTTGATCATACTGTGTCTCGTCATTGTCATCGGGTTCATATATATCAGGTATGTTAGCTTTGAATGTTAGGCTTCCTGGCAGTAATTGGAAGAAATTCCACCTTGCACCCATTAACTAAAGATCAAGTACAAATAAGCCAGCTTATTGTTCTAATGGCGGACTAATTAATATCAATAAGTCATAATTAAGAGAGCTCTTGTTGTCTCCATTAAGTGGCCTTCCAGATGTGACTATGCTTTAATAATAATAATAATTGGATTTATATAGCGCCTTTTCCAAAGAATACAAGGCGCTGTCTCTTAGACTATGATCAATTTAAGAGAAGTTGTACAGGTAATTTTTCAGTTATTATTTCTTCTTTATCTCTTGCAGGAGAAAGAAGGACTATGCAAATGATCCCCTGATGTCCCCAACCTCCAATGGACCCAGAGAAAACGGGAACGGAACAATAATAGGCTTGCAGAATCTAGGTATAGACGATGGTAAGATAAGACGAAAAGGGCCCCCTCCCTCTTCTGGGATGTCGTCCTCAGTGTCCTCTGCATCTCCCTCTCGCTCATTGTCACGCATCATCTGTGTTACGTGTTGCCTAGCAACGTAATAAACAATGGTCACAGTGTTCATGTCTTTGTATGCACATGTCATCTCATTGATGTTTACTGTATGATGGTGGCTAGAGTAGATAGTAGGGGACAGTATAATATAGATGTATCTTTTTAGAATAACAGAACAGTAATACACCAAACAGGGTTTACAAAGGGCACATTTTTGTATATCATTCTCATTTATGTATGGTGGCAGCTAGAATAGATTGTAGGGGCTGTACGATAACAGCTAAAAAACAGATAGTAGGGACCCATTATAGATGCATCTTTGTAGCATACCGTAAATCTTTGTGTGTAAGACGCACCCCTATTTTGGAGGCATTTTTTTTTTTGGCGACTCCGTAGTCGGCAAGCCAGATCCATGTTAAAAAATGCATGCGGGTAAGGACCTTGATTTTACTGCGAGTTGCAGTTGAAGGTGCTGATTTGTACTTGTGAACTTGTCACAAATAATAGTAACAATGTCATTTTTAAAACTAAAGATGACAGACAAACATAAATCTGGCCATACAGGTAGTGTTGTTGTAGTTTGATCCTACATTTCGATGCTGTGCCATTACTATAACCCAGGTGACATATAGTGACAGTACATTACTGTTGCAACTTTGTAACTTGGATTATAAATTATATAATCTAGTATTTTTACTGTGCCACTTCAAAAAACTTCCTACAGTATCGTACTGTGACTGTATTGGTGCGACTGGTGAGTCAACACACCTTGTATGACTGAGCTGGGAGACATTGCCAGGAAAATTACACACTGAGAAGAAGACCAAAAATTTGTGTGTATATGACGAACCCCTGACTTTCATTTTCTTTTTTGGCAGAAAAAAAGTGCGTATTACACACAGAGATTTATGGTAACAGTACAGTAATACACCCAACAGGGTTAAAATGGTCAAGTTTTTGTATGCACATGGCATTCTCATTCATTTTACTCTATGATGGAAGCTAGAATAGATTGTAGGGGCTCTAAGGTGACAGCTAAAATAGATAACAGGGAATAAAACCATGGGTGTATATTTGTAGCTTGGAGATAAAGCGATACACCCAACAGGGACAGGGAAATCTGAGACATGATCTTTTTGATAGGTAGTATTCATCTCTAATGCTAATGGCAGGTCGAAGATGCAACAATGAAAGTTGTTTGATTTATTATTCTAAATTTCTGTTTAGACATGACAAAGTAAGCCTCCTTAAAAATTACCGCTGCAAAAGTTTAGTTAAGTAAATGGCAGAAGTAATTTTATGGAGAGTGTGTCAGGGTACATTGGTTTATTCACTTGACTCTAAATCTAGGGCTGAGGGTTCAAATCCAAGCCAGCATTTTCTTCCTTTGGCAAGACGTTAATCCATAATTGCCACTCTCCACCCAGGTGTGAATGTGAACCTGGCAGTTGCTGGGATAATGATAACTGAAGGGCCTTCAGGGAGAACAGCATTGATGCTGATGAGGGGTCCTGGGATAAAACAAAATCGTTTTTAAAACACCAGGTTTTGTATAACAGTGACAACTGCAATTCCCCCTTGTCTGTAAGATACACAATTGCAAAATCCATTACACTTGAGTTGCAGTGGGTTTTTTATGGTTAAAAAAACCATTATATATCTGGATATGCCTTGAAATCATTTTCTCTCTTTCTTTTTCTCACACTCCCAGCGGAACATGACATGGTCGTGAAGCCCATCAAAGTGGAGAATCTGGAGAAAACGATCATACAAAAGGCTCAAGAGGAGAAGAGAATATTCTGGGCTGAGTACAAGGTAATCAAAGATTTAGTTTAGAAAACTATAAAAAAAAAGATTGCCATTTGGGGAAAATGAGAAACTTCTCCTTGACCCCTTCCCCCTACCACACTCTCTCTCTCACACACACACAGACAATAATAACTGGGCATTCAATTTCAATATCTTATCTTTTTTCATTTCATTGTGTTTCTCTATAAAAGACGGGACATCAAAAATATTGTAGTTCATTATCCTCTCTTCAGATGGCTATTGTTTACTGCTCCCCATACAATGGAGTTCTCCCTAGTTTCTTACAAAGACATTTATATATATGTAGTTTTGATATCTACTCCAAACCATGTATATGCATAAATGTTTACAAAAGATAAATTTATAAATGAACTGTGTATTTTGGATGTAAACCTTTTGATTGTTTTCTCTAATAGGGATCATAAAACATGTACATATATAATGGAGATAACTCTCATTTGTAGAATATTTTTGTTTGGTTTGAATGCTTGTTTGTTTCATGTTAATGTCTTTTGATGGTTACGAGAGTTTGACAAAGTATTGTGTTCTTCCCTCTCCCTGTCACCTGACTACAGGCTCTGCCCAACAGACCGCCTCCATTGGCGACAATGAATCACAGCAACCTCCCTCCAAACAAGGATAAGAACAGATACATCAACATCATTGCCTGTTCGTATAAACAAAATCATTTAAATATTTCATATATTTTTGAAAATCATTCATTTTCACATATTTTGAATGTAGATTTACATGGACAACAATAGGGATATGATATTTATAATGAAGGCAGTTAAGATTAACAGAAATTTATTAAGATGGCATAATAAACTGTTTTACATATGTAGTTATTAGTAGAGGGACAGTATACATTCGTTTTGATATTGGTATTAGCACATGTTGCAAGATTTTTTGCAAATATGTGTACCACAAATGAGTCCTCTTATGTTTTACATGTAGTTATTTTAAATGTGCAATTATTTATCAATACAGAAATAGTATGTTTGATAGGTGTTAAACACATGTTACCAGTGAAATACAGGAAAGAAAGAAAAAAAAAATCATGTTCTTTTTTTCTCCAACCTTTCTCATTTCTTGTCTGCCTTTTGGCCTCATGCTCGAATGTGAATGAAATATCCAGTTCTTCAGTAAAATGAAAAATAATATTTTTTTTTTTTAAATATGACTTTGAACAGAAATAGAGCCAGCAGTGCATAATCTCAAATACTGCATGCTTAAACAAAAACATAATGTCCTGGGTGGTGTTTCACAAAGATGCTAAGTTGAACTTATCTCTAAGTTGGACTTAACTTTTATGGAAAGCCGTTAGCAGCTATGAAAATATTTTGTAAAAGTTTTTTTTTTAAAGGCATAAAATGTTGAATCAAATCATTCATATCATGGAGATCTCATGTGGTCGATGTGGAATTTTTAAAAAGTCTAAAATATTTGAATTTTATATTATATTTTAAGGCTACAAATGGTTCTCCATAATTTTTAAGTCCAACTTAGAGTTAAGTTCGACTTAAAATCTTTGTGAAACACCCCCCAGGTTCTCAAGAGATGATATGTACAGTTAACAACTAAATTACTCTTATCCTTGCCAAGTTTAGCAATCTTTTTAAGTGCGTGAAAAATGTAGTTGTCCCGATTTATGTTTCTTGATAATGTTACATATAAAAGATTACATTCAAAGTATTCAAAAGAGGCCCTAATGTAACAAGTCCACCTTTCATTCTCGACTTACAGTAGGCAAAACAAAACAAAAATTACAAAAAAGGTATGAAAATTTTTGTTGTTCACTGTAGGTAGGAAATAAAAAATATGATAGAACACTTATTAGGTAATATGAAGATAATGTGAGATTCTCGGCATCTGTTTGTCTTGAAACACCATAGAAGATGCAGATAATCCGAAATAAGGTACATATTAATTGATGTTTTTCTGTTTGTAAAATTTGATATCTTTTTTTTAGATGATCACACCAGAGTGAAGCTGAAGCCCATTGATGGAATTGAAGGATCTGACTACATCAATGCTTCATACGTCAATGTATGCAATTCAGGCTACTTTATTATGATGTTACTTTTGCTGAAAATCAGTTTATCAGAATTTTGTCAGCCCAATAACTACGCTTTAAACAATAGAACTAGCGTACATGTGCTTGCATGTACCCTTATATTTATCAGAATTTGAAAATATTGATTACGCTGTGTGTGCAATTTAAATTGTCGGTCATTCAGTGTATTTGCAGTGCTCAATATTGATTGACCTCTTTAAAAGACAGGTGATCACATTTACGACTACAATATGTCTTGACAAACAGCTGGTTTTTCTTGTTACCAGTCTGTTTACTGTCTTGTGATTATGTCTTGGTACTAGAATATGTCTTGACAAACAGACTACTTGCTGGTTTTTCTTGTTACCAGTCTCTTTACTGGGTTGTGATTATGTCTTGGTACTAGAATATGTCTTGACAAACAGACTACATGTACTTGCTGGTTTTTCGTGTTACCAGTCTCTTTACTGGATTGTGATTATTTCTTGGTACTAGAATATGTTATAACATACAGATTACTTGCTCTTTTACAGGGTTACCAGTCTCCTGATAAATTCATAGCTGCACAAGGTAAGTCCATGTTGCCATCTCTGGAAATTTAAGCCTTTAAAGTTACCCTACTTTCCCAGGATGTTTGCAACTTGTAATGCTTTATAAGCCATTATGATATATGTATATTCTTGTATGCTTCCTAAGGTGAAATTGTTTCACCAGCATCATGACAATAGCTAAATTAAGTATCAATTGGTCAAATGTATCTTCACTAATGTTTGCTGTGGAAGAAAATTCACAATCATACTTGTTATTTCATTATGCATGATATGTCAGAGATTTATGTTTGAAAAATTAACGTTTATGACTCTGAGCTGAAGTATATTTAATTATTTTTCATAAATGGTTTGCTTTTTTATTAAAAGTTTTAATTCTGCTACCTTCGCTTAAAAAAAAGGCCCCAAGGACAACACCTTAGAGGATTTCTGGCGGATGATCTGGGAGTATAACTGTTCCACTATAGTCATGCTCACCAAATGTATCGAAGATGGCAAGGTAAATGAATTTTCCGACTTCCTTCTCTCAGTTTAATTGACTAATGTTTTTTAATGCCCTTAACTATCTTTACAACCATTATTGTCACCAAATGAATTTTCTGACTTCCTCTCAGTTTAATTGACTAATGTTTTTAATGCCCTTAACTGTCTTTACAACCATTATTGTCACCATATTTTTGAGAGAGAAACATGTCAATGTATTTCAAAGTCTGTGAAATGTCATACGCATAGAAGGTTCATGAGCTCAATAATCTGGGAAGCCATTTTCAAATAGACTTTATATATTATTTGATGAGTGTTTATAGAATCAATATAGTTCTATTTTGTGTTAAAACCCAGTATATAAACAATTCACTTGCAATCCAAAACTTCATTCGCTCATCAACATATTGCATTATGACTCAAGAATTGCATCAGGTAGCTTAATGACCTATGAAGAGATTTCAACTCAACTAAATTTAGAGAGCACTTTATACTCAAAACGTCAGACTTAAATTCAATACTATTGTTGTCTTTTATCTTGTTTTTGTAGGATAAATGTACACAGTACTGGCCCAACAAAGGTGTAATCAAGTACGGCAGATTTAAGGTGAAAATGGATTCTGTAACAGAGACTGCAGAATATGTCATCAGATCTTTCCAACTCTCAGAGGTATGTTAGGATAAAGACTTTGATTTTCTTGTAGTAGGAGTAGTAGTAGTAGTCATGGTAGTAGTAGTAGTAGTAGTGTCATGGTAGTAGTAGTAGTAGTGTCATGGTAGTAGTAGTAGTAGTAGTCGTGGTAGAAGTGGTAGTGGTAGAAGTCATAGTAGTAAAAGTAGCAGTAGTAGTGTTTTGTACTATTCACATACTTTATTTACTGAATTTGACAACAGGAAGCATTTAAAAAGAAACATTGAGGCCTAGGCTAGTACCTGAGTACACTGATGAGTACAGGACAGAAAAATAATGGACATAATTGTACATTTACAAACTAAAAAATAGGGTAAACATAATGATAAAAACAGTAACAGTAATAACAATGAGGTTTTATAGTGATTTATATTATATATTTTAAAGAGCTTCTTACTACTTACAAATGGACACACGTACATCAAAATACAATATTTCTATCATCTACATGGGTCAATACTAGTAGAATACTGAAAATTACAATACAAGTACGGTACTGATATCAACATATTAAAATATGTTCCTCTTCCTTTAATACTTTCCATACTCTTTACCTATCTTATACAGGATGGTAAGGAGACCGGTCAGCGTAGCATCACACAGTTCCATTTCTTGGGGTGGCCTGACCATGGTCAGCCTGACTACCCGTCCCCTATGATGTGTCTTATCAAGAGAGTGCGGCATCTCACATCCAAGATGAACCATAGAGCTAACATCGTGGTCCATTGCAGGTAGGTGCATCTTCCAACATGGTTTTCATTGAATGGAACTACAGTTTGTTTGAATACTGACCAAAGTTAGAATTGGGAAAAAATTGTATATTAAACGAAACAGTGTCAATAAAAATCAACAAGAAATATCCAATTTGTATAATAATTATTATTATAGGCATTGCTATAGCTCCGTCTATCTAGAAATTCAATACCGAGGCGCTTTAATTATTACCCCGGCTTTAGCCTAGCTGCCATGACAGTGCTCCAGCATTTCAAGGAATTAATTCCTGGCAGGTACCCATTTAAACCACCAAATATTGATTACGGTATAAATTTCACTTTATGTTGCCAATTTAGAGAATTCAGTGGTTATTTTCTTAAAAAAAACACTCTTATTTCATAAACAGCACAATGTACTGCAACAGAAATGGATGCAGATTTTTCAGGGATTTTTGCACTCTCTGCTTATGTAAAAATTGCAATTCAGAACAAATCAAGATCAAAAGATTTTAAAAAATATAATGTTACCATAAGGTGGCACTAAAACTGCTATCGGTTGAGCTAGCTGCCTAATCCACTTGACCCTTCTCTTTGATTGTGCAGTGCTGGAGTGGGTCGTACAGGAACATACATCGTGATAGATGCTATGCTAGACATGATGAAGCATGAGAAGCAAGTGGACGTCTATAACTTCATTCATGATATCCGTCAACAGAGGAATACACTCGTACAGTCTTTCGTGAGTAGAACTCCAATTTGAAGCCCTTCATTGTCTTATCAGAGGTCAAATTTAGTTGCCTTGTGTTTACTTTGACCACCTAAAATCCTGTGCATCAAAAAAGCCCAGGCTATTTCTAGTATATATTGATTTTGAAATATTTGCTGTTCTTGTTCATCTGTTAATCTTCAAAGAGCTATGCAGCCTACAACTATATCATGACGATCTGTAGGAAGATTATCAGTTGTGTATGCAGGCTCACTAATCACTAGTTTAACACCCTGCTCTTCGCGAGAACTCTGCGAAATTAAAGCAAATAGGATATGGGATTTTCCTACACACATGGCCTCAAGTTAAACTTCTGTCCAAGGAAAGGAGTGTTTTCTCCTGGACTTGAGCCTGCATCAAGAACAGAGGGGAGGGATGTGCTTACACACAACGTGGAGACATTAATTTTTGCATTTTTGTTTGCTCAGCGCCGGACTCAAATCCATGCACGTTCATGATGAAAGTACATGCATGAGTTTAAGAGGACGATCCGATTGCTCCACACAGTGCCTCCACTATATGCTCCCCATTATATTAGGTTCAAGCCCATGAGATTCTGGCCATGTTTATTATTGGGTTAAATATGAATGTTGAAATGTGTTTTTTTTTTTTTAAACTTGGTAGTAGACTTAGTTGTCTGGCTGGCATTTGAAAAAAAGAAATTTGATAACAATGCATGCATAAACTATATGAACATTATGTTTTTATCCTGCTTGAATTGTTTTTCAGCATTATAAAAGATAAGTAAAATTCAAATTTTTTGCATTAGGCAGTTATGGAACTTGTCATATCTAAAGTATGTTATTTTAGTTTAAAAGAAGATAACATGAAAAATCACAATTAGTCGCTTCATGCAATTTATGTTCCTTTGCTGGATTCAGTTTTTTGTAATAAGGTATTACATTCATTTATTGAAAATATTATTTTTATGATAATTTGGGAAGGGAAATTGTTGAATTTGATGGTATTTTTTCAATTTTGTAGGTCCAGTACTTCTTCATCCATAAGGCGTTGCTTGAGGAGTACCTGTTTGGTCACTCAGATGTAGCCATGGCAGACTTCCCTGCATACTATCAACAGCTCAGCAATAAATCAGACCTTGATGACGATCTCACAAAGCTGGAGGTGGAATTCAGGGTGAGTTCTTGGAGGATTCTAGCCTTTAATTTGCCTTCAAGTTTACAAATGTAATATATATATGTATGTATGTCAAAAATCAGGGTTCTGATTTGATAATTGGTTTACATACATGTATAGTATACCTCTGTTGCATTTTAAATTATTATATGAGCAGTGTTCCATTGAATGAATTGTCAGGCTCTATGTACCCATATCAAATTAGTGTTTTGTGTCTAAAAGACACTGAAAGGATGAACAATTTGACCGCATATTGTAACATGTAAATATTTGTTACCCTTTAAATATCCATACATGTACAGTACACATATAAGTACCTGTAGAGGCCAACAGTGTAACTATTAAAGTATACTCGTATCTGTTGTAGACAATGTTAAAAAAGTAATTTGCATGAAATTAATTTAGTATATTGATGGCAATTAAAAACACAATTTACTGGAGAAAAAAAGTGAATACTTATCCTTGGCCAATGTAATTTGTAGATATAGAAAAGACTTTATCCTTGAGTCCAGCATTGTACTGTTCTCAAGCCTATGATTGTAATCTTGTATATTGTTTATTTCTTTTTTCACAGAGAGCATTTTACATGTAGTAAGGTGTAATCGAGAAACATTTTCTAATCTGTACCTTTTCATAGCTCTGATTGTACTGTGCATTTCATTTTCTACAGTGGAATAGAGTGTCTGATTTGTAATTTTTCATGGCTATTGTGCATTATGGGTTTTTTTTAATGATAGAGAGCTTGTAAGTTAGGTGTCAAAGGAACAGAACAGACGTTTGCCAACATTGACCAGAACAAAGACAAGAACCGCATAGGACACATTCTTCCATGTAAGTACCAAACCAGGGAATCTATTTTTTCTGAGAGGATTTATGTATCTGTTCAGAGCAAGATGGGCGTTAACTCAGTGTTAACACTCATTAAACAGGCAATTCTAAACCAGATCTTAACGGGACCTTTCTCTAGGCCTATTGGCACTCTGGTCCAAACCTTGCGATGATTTGGTGGAAGTAACCTCATGTTTCCACCATGACACCTCGATACTCGGACCACATGTGAACAGAAGTAACATAAAGTTACATTCTGGAGCACTTAATATGAGTGATTCTAACAACTTTACTTGCAAACTTGTTGAAACACATGTAAGTTATATGATAGTTATGAATAGGCCTTATCTAAAGGTTTGTGAAAGTTCCACTTTTCACAGTATATTACTGATGGTAAAACATGAAGATTGCATGGTTTGATATCCCACTGCTGCCACCTGTTTAATGAAGATACCATTGAAGTTCAATCCATGCAGTTTAAGTAAAAACTCTCTATTGTGGTACTGACATGATCATTACTGTATTAAAGCGAAAGGAGCAAAAGAATACACACAATCAGTTTAGCCATGAGAGGGCAGTATTTAACATAAACATCATGGCGCACTGCATCAAAATGTATTTGCTGGATTAATATATTTTAGGGTCCCTCTCAGGCTGGAGTATGGCTGCAATTTTTTTAAAGATGTGTTTAATAGTAAAAGTACATTGAGTGTATTATTTATTTAATCCCCTGTCCCCTTAAAAAGACTCAATTGATGCTTTGCTCTAGTATAGAAACAGCTTTGAATTTCAGGCAATGAAGCTGCACAAAGGAGTTGAGTGCATTTACGCTATGTATGTTCCTGTATTAATTTGACATGCAATTTATCTATCTTGTAATGTTAAAAATCACAATTAGATAGAAGAATACAAAGTCTACTGATATGAATCCTTTTTTTTTTCTATAGGAATGATACATGATTCTTTCCTCTCTTTTGTTTAATGATGTCATTTCAAATGCATTAACTCTACTCTTTATTCAGATGACAAGAATGTAGTGAAGCTTGAGAGACTGATTGGTGAGGAATTTTCAGATTACATCAACGCATCATTCATCACTGTAAGTCACTGTAAAAAAAATGCATGTACTCATTTTAAACTTGTGTATCTTCTCCTCTCATTTACCATGATTACATTGTACAATTGTGTGAACCTATCTTTTCTTTGATATTACAGGCACAATACCTTTTGAACTACAGTAATATGTATATATTGAGCTGCTGTAAACAAAATTTGATGGAAAGTAAAGCAGTAAGACACAAATTTGGTGATCAATGAAAATTAATGTAGGGCTCAATGGAAATCGCAGCGTGTCAATCGCCTAGGAAAGGCACAGGGCAAGCAAGGAGTATAAAAACTTGATAAGTTAGTGGTTGAATGTAGTTTGTGAAAACACTTGTTCTTTGATTTTTAAAATTTTATAAATCATTGCATTACTTCAAATTGTGCATTTTCATTGACAAATGTACCTCTCGCTCCTAAGGAAGGAAAAAAGGAATTTTTTCAATGAATATAATCTCCTTCCATGCTGTGGTCTGCAAATCCTGGTCGGCAAAAATTTTGAATGATTTGCTATATGTTCGGACTATGAAAAGCTAGCCTATTCTTTCAGCAAGAGAAACAAGGACAAAGACATGAATAATGAAGTTTGTTACCAAGGAAGATTTGTAATTCCCAATAACACAATACTTGTGAGAGTTCAATTCTTGAAAATATTCATAAGCTGTGTACCATGGTAGCTGTTATGTTCTTAAAATTCTTACACTGTACATCAGAAAAACCTTAATTCTAATACTTCTAAACTGAAACTTTTCTTTCCTGCAGGGTTACCAGCGTAAAAATATGTACATAGCAACACAGGGTCCACTTCCTAACACAATAGCAGACTTCTGGCGTATGATATGGGAGAGTCAGACCTCAACGATAGTCATGCTTACAGAGATCAGCCAGAAGGGCCATGTGAGTATTACTGCAGGTTATGGCTATTAAAGCTGCTTTAAATATGTGATTGTTTTGGTGGTGATGATTCATCGGTGGTGGTGTTGATGATGACAGTGGTGTTGGTGGTGGTTGTGGTGGTGGGGTGGTGGTGGTGGTTATGATGATGGCAGTGGTGGTGGTGATGATGACAGTGGAGGTGGTTATGATGATGGCAATAGTGGTGGTGGTGATGATGATGATGATGACAGTGGATTAGTGGTGGTGGTGATGACTGTGATGATAGTGGATATTGGACCTGCTATTGGTAGTAATGGTAATGAGGATAAATGATGAAGATGTTGATGATACTATGACCATTATGGTACATAGTGATGATGGTGGTGCTGCTAATGGTGATCAAGGTGATGATGATGATGATGATGATCATGGTAGCGATGGTATCGAAGATGATGAAGATGATGATGATGCTGATGGTGATGAAGATAACGATAAGTATAGTGCTGGTACTGATGATGATTAAATAATGCTGGCGGTTGTGAAAATATCTGTGATAATGATAATAACAGTGATTATGGTGAGGATTACAGTGAAGATGATGAAAGTGATTATGATCTCAATGATGATATTGAGGATGAAGGTGATTGTAAAGGTGATACTGATTATGATGCTGATGATAATAATAATGATGATTAATATGATTTCTGATATGGGAAATGAAGCTGATGATAGTGGATCTGATCAGGATCATGATAATTACAATAACAATTGTAATGGCAGTGGGGATGAAAACGGCCATAATTAGTTGTAGTAATACATAGAATGATATCAATTATTGCAGAGCTGATTTTGAATCTACAGTTAACAACTAAACTATTCTTAACCTTAGCAAGTTTTGCCATTTTATAAGTATGTGAAAAATTGATTTTTCTCCTGATGTTTCTTGAGAATATGACATACTAAAGCTGACATCTCAAAGTATTCAACAAAAGCCCAAATTCAATCAGTCTACCTGTCATTCTGAAATTACAAAAATTACAAAAACCATCAAACTTACAAGGGGTATGAATAATTCCGTTGTTAACTGGAAAAAGTACAGGTATATAGCAATAATTGAATATGCAAACCCAATCTTGATGTACCCCATACCTCTTGCAGGAGATGTGTGCTCAGTACTGGCCTCTCGAGATCAATGAAACAGAAGAGCAGGGGGACATCTCCGTCACGCTCGTAGAAGAATCAGAGGAGGATGAAGACTTCACCGTCAGAGATATCGAGATCTCACATGCACATGTAAGAGCTAAGCTTCATTTTCTGTAGCCTTGCAATGTCCTTCCCTGTATAATATCCTTGCATAATTTCCCTGTATAACATCCTTCTTTAATTTCCTTGTATATTTTCATTATAATTTCCTCCTATAATATCGTTCTTTAGCTTCCTTTTGTAACCAGAGTGACATCAGTTTTAAATGTCTTCACTCTCGAGAGGATGACTGTAATTCAATTCTTGGCAACATTTTTTTCATAGCCAATTCCTCATTCACATACATCCTCATTTTCATGACTCCTAATCTTTCTTTAAGAATATAACAAAAGTGTCTTTTATTGATGATTGTGATAAAAGTCTGAGTTAGAACAAATGAGTAACCTGAATATTGGAAATTATAAAACTTGACATGTACATGTATTTCCCCTCAGGAACAATGTAGACACTCGAAATATAGAGTGAATTATTCAATTCTTCATGATGTAGTTGACCAATTAGGACAATTACTGATGATGTAACTATCCCTCTCAACTAGTTATGGGTATGGGTACAGTCAAACCTACTTTAGTGACGACCACCTCTCGCTTCAAAGACCACATCTTGTTTCCCTTGCAAATGGGCTCTCGTTGAAACATGTACAAAAGGAACCTGTCTACAAAGACCACTTTTTGTGTTTCCCTTGGGCGGTCGCTGTAGACAGGTTTGACTGCAATATCCGAAGGTAATGCCATTCCCGTAGGGCAAGGTTTATCATCTTTAAATGTTTCCTCTTGTTGAACGGATGTAGATGATGCAGAACATCTACGGTAATACAGACGCCGCAGGAGAAGTGCTTGCAGAGGGCGTTGACATTCCTGAAAGCGATTCTCAAACCGCCCTCTACGGAAACATCGAATCTCCCCCACCAACTCCCGTAAGATAGCAGTCTGGAAAACAACACACTTATATACCCTGAAATGTCTTGTAATGAAAACTAATGATATCACCAAGCAAACAAAAACATGGCAATTAATAATACTGTGTTTAAAATGGCAAGTTTATGCACACATCCTCACTTAAACATGCTTTTGTCTTGTGCCTCGGGCAAGGAACTAATAGCTTGTATACCACTGGGTACATTTTATTACAAATAATGTATGTACAGTTTTTCAAAACTAAATCTCTGTGCAAAACTCTCACCTCGGCATAATCCATGCATATCTGTTGTACTGAGTGGAATGTTTTACAGGTGGTAGTAATATCGCTCTTTTTTGGAAATGGAGGTCCTCGGTTTAATAATAATAAATAATCATAGGCATTTTCATAGCGTTGTGTATTTCGAGGTGCACAACAAATATAGAAAGAGAAAGATAGTTTGGATAAGTGTCATAATGCCAAGTACAGGTATTGTTTAAATAAGATGAGAATTCAGCTTGTATTTAAAAGTCTCTAAGGAAGTTATGATTCTCAAATTAAATGGTAAATTAATAGGCAGTAAATTTCCAGTGCATCCTGGGGATGTTATATTCCTATGAACATGTAAATCCTTGTAAAAAAAACCTACTAACATGCTGATATGAGTCCTTGATTTCCAATAGATATGCCTATTGGGGTATGTGTGGGTGTGTGTGTGGGTGAAAAAAATTATCTGATTTTTTTTCCTTTCATGTAGCTTTAAAATAACCACCACCATTCATTCATACAATGCTCAGTAGATTTATCCTAAACTGATTCCATATTAGGCTTTCATCGCGTGTAATTCTACATCGATACAAGCTCTTTTTTATTTCCATTCCATTCTAGCAGCTCATGTTCTCTTTCAATATTAACACAATGATTTACATTCTCTTATATTTTACATCCATTTTAGCATCATTTATTAAAATGACAATACATAATAATGAAAACGAAATCCTAGTACCATTTCACTAAACCGTCTCCCATCAAAGTTGGAATACATGAGAGACTTGTATATTTGTGGATCATATTAATTTTCTGTTTCCAGCATAAGTAGATTATATTATTGTGAAAGACTGGAGTTGGTTCCTCACATGATTATTAAACATACTCCCAGTCTTTTAGGCGATGCTGTATGTTTCTCATGTGTATTTGATGTTCTGATTAATCATGCCTAGCAAAAAGATGTTGGGCAAATTGTAATTTCTGTCATGACTGAAACTAATATGAATTTTACAGCTAAATATCTTTCTGTTGGACTGCCAAAAACATACAGGACAACAATGCCATAACTCGTCATTGATCTCCTTTTCTTTGTGACATCATAGCTTTCTCTCTCTATCTCTCTCTCTCTCTCTCTCTTGGCTTGTGTTCATAAAACCTTACTATAAAGACTAGTTGTCAACTAACTCTTGGTATCTACTATAGCCTACACTAGTTGACATCTAGCTTAGCAATGTTTTATGAATACGTATCCTGATCTGCTAATAGATAAAAATTGCAGTGATGGCAATTTTTGGGACTGAAATTTCTTTCTTTCAATTGGTGCAATTATATTGCTTAATTAGCCCTTTCCAGATGTGCAGTGTTCAACCGCAGCACTTAAAAAAAATGATGACTTACATGTGATATGTTTCAAATTGTGTTTCCTAAAACAGAAGGGCTTTTGTTGTGTGCAGTTGCCATTAATTTCTACGTTAAAAAAAACACAGTTTCCTGCATCATATCTGAACAAACCTTTACTACCTGTGTGTCATTCTCAACCAAATTTCTATCATGTGCTAATAAGAAAACTGGTGTATATCGTTGAAAATGAATTGTTTTAGACGCTTAAAAGTTTTCACAGGCATAACCCACATAGCAACATCATGACATCTCACCAAATGACATACAATAAGCTTACATGTGTATCAAACAGATGATTGTGCGCCAAAATGAGTGCAGGCTGAGAATCATAAAATAATTTTGAAGCATTTTTTACTAGCCCTGTTCCTTACTAATACCAACAATGGTGTGTGTATGATGTAGCAAGGAAGAGTGTATTGGTCTCAAGTCTTGGTTGAATAACTTGGGACAAACCATCAGAAATGCCTTTTTTAACAATATTTAATCCAGAAATATACACAGTGCACATTCTATCAAGATACATGATATGGCTGTCAAAGGGATATACCGTACATGTATATATATTTACACACACGTCACTTTATTGCACAGGTACAAAATACTAAGAAACAAGAATTAATTCACAACCAAAATCCTGTGGTGTGAGAATTTGACTTGTATATCAAATATGTAATAGAAATTTGCATTGGTTATTTACCACCACATGCATTATTACACATGTATTCAGGCACAAATTTCCGTATCTATCATTCTAGAATATTGTATAAATCTATGTTATATTATATATTGTATTTTCATATTAATAATTCATTGCTGTAGTGATGCAAGAATAGAAACATTTAGGAAATCAACAAACTGATAACTCTCTCATTGTGTTTTTGTTTGTTTTTTTGTTCTGTTTTGTTTTGGTTTATGTTTTATTATTTTAGTGAAGCAGATTTCTTCACCTTTCATCTGTGATCTTCCAAAATATAAATGCCTTTGATACACATATATCATAGCTGTTTATATGTTATTCTATTCATTTCTTTTTGCTCTAATTCCTCTAGACAAAGTATTCCAACCCGCAAATTGGCAATCTGTTTACCTCAGTTTTCTGCTAATGTCATGCTATATGTTACTTTTCTTCTGTATCAATTTATATTTCGGTGTTCATAACATTTCAAAAAGTAGTTTTCTGATTCTGATTGATGGCATTTTCAAATATTTAAAAGCATACTTCCATTCTGACAAATTGAATACATTGCTATTCAATCATTTTCTAATTTAGCATCCATCCTTAATCTCTACTATTAAAGATAAAGACCAGTTCTGGCCATGCGATTGCATTGTGAAAGAAGCGTTAATCGATCAGGAAAGGTTGATCATCTAGCATATAGTATTGGTGTGTACTGCAAGGTTCTGGAATCATCAAGATGATAAAAAATTTGGCCCAGTCTTGGTAAAGTTACAAGCACTGTACACAGAAAGATGTATATGGGACTATGCACACGTGCAAGACACGTGCGTATTATTATGCATATATTTGGTCCCAAGAGATAAACTAATTTACCAAATTATAACAAATAGTAGGCGGTTTTCCGGCAATTTTTTTATCATCATGTTAATAGTCAAAACATATTCTTTCACATGATTGGTAATAAGATCTTCCATTTCATTTTTTGAGAGGGGGGGGTGGGGCGTTTCCAAAACTGGTCTTTACCTTTCAAAGTGATTACACTTTGTACTGTGAATTCTGCTATATAATTCAATACAAAGCAATGGCATCCTCAAGCAACATTAGTCAAATCTAAGACTGATCCAGAAAAATGCAATAAAGCTGTGACAGGGAATGATTTTGAGATTGTGTTGTCATAACATACTCTGCTTCTCTTTATTGGCAATAAAATTCATGTACATGAATTAAAGCAAACTTGAGGCAAATATAATTGTGGGGTGGGTTTTTTTTTTTTTTTTTTTTTTCAGCACTTGCTTCTTGCTAATGTGTTTTGATATCAGAGGTATTACTGGTCATGTTTCAAATCTTGGTTTCTCTTGAACAGAGATAAATAATTATCAGTGTAACCATGAGACTTTAAAGATGCAATTCTTAATTGGTAATCTTAGTATTAGAACTGGTAATGGAGTTCTTGCAGGATTTTAAAAGTAAGATTACACCAACACGTGTATGGATGGGTAAATGGTAGCTGTATATTTCTCATAAAAGTTTAAAGATCTTTCTCTTCATTTATATGGGTATAGGGTATAACACAGTATTTGTATATCATGGAAACTAGATATGGCGACCAAAGTGCAATGGAATTTTTTAAAGTCAATAAATTTTGTTGTTTAAATCAGCAATAGAACCTTGATTTTAGCTCATGATGGTTGAGGTACCAAATTTATTGAACAATATTGCCTGTTTGGAGCCAGAAGGGCATTAACTCTGAAGTAAAATAAAAGAGGAAACGCCCTTGTGGTTCCAAAGAGATGATGTGTTCTAAATGCACCAGGTAGGAGCGATATTTTGTTTTATATTGATAATTATTAGGCAATTTTTTGCTTACATTCATAAACACTTTTATGAGATGAAAGACAAAATAAAGTAACCTAACTCTTTCGGAATATGACTATGGTTATCTAAATGAATTCATGCATGGAAGGACACTAAAACCATACATCCAGGGAAGTGTTTACTGTACAATAATTAATGATCGTCAGATTTTAAGTTATTACTTACCGTACACTGAATAGAAGGGTTCTTATACAAATGAAATAAAGGCCATTTTAGAAGCTGATTTGACTAAACATCAGCATGATTGATTTGTATACACTGTAGAGTGTTAAGCTATGTATACTCGCAATATGTTATTATCTGGTTTATAATCGAATGAATAAAGTTGTTCATTAGACATTTCCTTCCTTTGTACGGTTCAACAGATGAAGGATATCCGCAAAATCCGCCAGTACCACTTCCGAGGCTGGCCGGAGGTCGGCGTACCAGAGTCCGGTATCGATCTCATGCGGCTGGTCAACAAGTCGCACCTCCATCAGAAGGAGCAAGGGCCAAAACCCATCGTGGTGCACTGCAGCGCGGGGGCGGGGAGAACGGGGGTGTTCATCGCCCTCAATGTCCTGATGAGCCGGATGGAGGAGGAGAGCATGATCGATGTCTTCCAGACTGTCAGAGGCCTCAGGCAACAGCGCCCTCACATGGTCCAGGACTTGGTAAGTGGGTCCAGGGTCTCATTTCACAAAACTTGTCATCAGTGACAAATGATAGTTTGTTTTATAAGCTACTGAAATCCTTGCTTCTGATTGCTTATCAGCAGATTTGTCACTGATTTTTGTCATATGTCATCGAAAAAAGTCTTTGTGAAACTAAAAAATCAATATTAATACTAAAATGTACATGTAATATACAAAAGTAGTGAGTACATTGTGAATTTTCAACTTTAATAATTTAAATTTGTTTTTATTCCCCTCTCTCTTCCTATTTGTGTGTTTCTGTCTTGCTTGGTCTCACTCTTTTTCTTTCTTTGTCTGTATGTCTCTCTCTCTCTCTCTTTCTCTTTCTCTTTCTCTCTTTGCTTTCCTTCCTCAACTTTTTGTCCCTCTTTCTCCATCTCTCACTTTATTTCTCTCTCTTTCTCTCTCTCAATAACTCTGATGTCCTTTCAAATGCAGGCTCAATTCAAGTTCTGCTACTCAGCCATGGCGGAATACTTGGAGAGTCAAAGCACCGAATACCAGAACTTTGTGCCTCGTGTTTAGTGCAGATAAATCGGTGTTGAATGAACTCATATGGAACTTGTGCAGTACATACACTGTAGATAAGCCGAATCACAACTCTGACTGAGGAATTGAAAATATAACAAATGAAAGTACCTTTGTCACATTGTGCATGTAATACTGTACCAGACTTGTCACATCTGTGAAATTTGACGTGCACGTTGAAATACCAACAATGTTCATGCAAAGTTGTATGAAAAGTCTGTGCCTGCTCTTTCAAAAATGTTTGACCCACACAAAGTAGAGAATACTTTTGTTTTTAATTTGTAATGAAAATATGTGATAGACAATCATGTATATGGTAGGCAAATGATTGACAAGTCTTAGTCATGACACTGTAATAAACATTTTTACACAATGAATGTATATAATAATTCGTAGTTTTTGCTATCCGTAAGTTGCAAACATCGCACACAATAAACTGATTACCTTAGAATAATGATGCAAATTGGATGATTTCACCTGTCTGCAAATAGAGAGCATAACATGTAAATGAACTTCACTTTTCAAGCAAGGCCTTAATGAGCATACTACAATATGTTGCCAATTTGAGTAATTTTAGAAGCAAATATATAGTACAGGTTAAAGTAATGTAGTAATGAGTGAGAAGAGATGACAGACGAATAAACGTGTGTGCCCTGTGTATGTTTACAAATTGTAAATTCATTGATGTATTATCGCAAATGAAAGAAGTATGTACATGTACATCACATGATAGGCACATTTGTAAACTTTCAAACACAAATAACTATTCACAAGTATATTCATGAATCTACTTAAATAATGTACATATAAAAAGATACCAACTGATTTCATTGCTACTGTTTTTTAAGAATCAAGAGCTATCGATATTGACTGTACTATTAAAACTAAGAGTACTGTTATGTTCCATTTTATAGTACTGAAATTTATTGGAAATAGATTTTTTCTACTCAACTTTGAAATGAAAGAAGTGTTTTTAATAATAATATTTGTTCATGACCTTTGCTTGTAAATTAAAGTTTAAAAAACATAAATTCTATGCTGTGAATGTAGTCTGCAAGTATAAATGTTTTTAAAGAAATAGTGCTTCTCTTTGATCTCATGGTGCAAGTTTTACAAAACAGATATGATTTTTATTCTCCTTGAATCAAGATCAGTTGAAACAATTTGAAATAGTTTAATAACCAAAAAATTGAGAGAGACAATGGGCAACATTTAAATAAAGAGTTTGTCCAACCTTTTTCTTTGTGTATTTTTTTGGCAGAAAATGATTGCTTGGTGCCAGTGACTGCGGTGATAAATGTAGAACATTTGGATACATTTTATTTTGATGCTATGTAAATCCAGATTATCAACAGTCCTTACTAGTCGTCTCTCCATTTTTTCGTTGTATTTTGCCTGTTGCACATTTTTTTTCTATGTCCATTTCCAGCACAGACTGGAAAACATTCCATATTTGTGGAAATTCCTCTTAGACTAAAGCATTCCAAAACAAAGTCCTGAATTATATTTCATTCCATATATCACAATTAATTGTCGAAACATTTGTATGTTTTTGTCTTCATTACTATAAATAGTGGTGGAAACTGTTTCGTGAATAGCCATCATACCCCAACTGTTAACCATTACAAAAAATATAGGCATTTACTGGAATGCCTAAACGCTGAAAAAAGAAGGCATTCCTGTTTATCAGAATATCTACCATGAATGTGACGGCCATGTTGGATTCGTACATGTATACAGTATTCATAGTTGTATGCAGTCGCAATCACCAATTCCTTCAGAAGTAAGGACGTACACAGAATTTTTCTTGAAAGAAACATTTAGCCAAGTTGTTCACTATATGCAGTCAGTGCTATTAACCTACCGGTATATACTAGGCTTATCCTAACACTCACCCTTTAAAAAATGATGTCTCTAAAATTTATCTTACACATCAGTTACTTTATTTTGTTTTATTTTTAGTATAGGAGTTCAAACACAAGGTACTTAAGCAGAAAAGTTGTTATGAATGTAATAAATATCAAACATTATAGTTGGAGTAAAATAATATGTTTTGGAGGAGGAAAATATTTATTTTCATAAAAATTAATAGAAGTGTGTAGCAAATGCAAGATAAATTGATCATTGAGATGTTTCTGATAACCATGTACGTGTACCGTGAATAGAAACTTCCAAAATAAATATCGGTATTTTCTCTTTCAAAAGATGGAACAGACTTCAGTACTGAATGCTACAATACTATTTTGTGTTTTATTGTGAAATAGAAGAAGGAATTTAAGTGGTTAAATTTGTAAAAAAAATTGTACTTTCAGTCAGTTCTTATTTTAAGATTGTAACTGAATCTCTGTGAGAGGAGAGATATTAGTTTTCTTTCCCTGTCATTTGCATATATGGTGTACATATAGGAATATTACTATTGATTTCACATATTATCAACATTATATAAAGCAATCTATTGTATGGGTCCTGTTTTGAAATAGAGTATTTGTGTATGATATTTGTATGGTACTTGTATGTAATCTTTTGTATGGTTTAATGTTAAATTAATGATATTTCATTGTCTGTACATAATATGATATGCAAAAATGATATCCTTTGTACATGTTTTACAGAGAAGAAAAACTTTCTATTAGGTGCACGCATTTATACATGTTTACATGACAGGGATAAGCGAGTAGTGAAATGATATTTTTATATCTTGAAATTGTACGGCGTATGTACTGTAATAGTAGGTAAGTTATTTGTACATGTAGACAAAACGATTATAATATTTCTTATTTAAGTGTTTTTCAACTCGTAAATCATGTTTCAAAGATTCTTACTCTTGCGCATTGAATCATGAAAATTACTTGTGTATTACAGTTTTTATGCCCACTGCATTTTTAGTAGTTTAGACGGAAGGGTATTGTAGAGTTGAAATAAAAAGGATTTATTTTAGATTTAATCCACCCCTTCCCCTTACATGCCTCTCCTGCATTGCTCTTCTTTTAGTGATGGCACATTTACACAATTTAGATTGGTGTCGATTGAATCGAGTAGTAGAAATAAAGCAATTGTGCAAAGACACCCTGTTTGTGTTACGTACACACAAGATATTGATTCTTAACACTGTTATACAAATGCTTCCCAAGGATTAAAACAATTTTTTTTTGACAAGTATGCTAATTCAAGAAATGTATAGAATATCCTTGATTTTAATTATTATCTGAATTTATCTCATATTTTCACGTAAACATCATAAAGTAAGAGCGCATGTACTTCCAATCAACTCCTTATTTTTTTTATTAACCTCTTTTGTAATTTGTATAAGTATTACAATCTTTATTAGATGTATATAGATTTATAAAAGTATACGTTCTGGTCAAGAGGCTTTTTTTTTTTAATGATTCTCATAATATTGATTGTTGATATAGAATTTAAACACAGCATTTCAAATATTGAATGCATCGTTCTTGCAATCAGTTGTGAGATTGACTACCGGTAATGTAATCCAAAGACAGTGATTATTGGATGAGCAAATCAAGTAGCCTTCACCATTCTCTCAAAATTTATTGAAAAGAGAATATCATTTAGGTTATTTAAAAAAAAAATTCATATTTGACCCTGATTGATGGCTGATGAGATGGAATTTTGGCAATTAAAATTGATTCTGTGGTCATACTTAGAATAAGGAATAAGAACTAAAATTCAGGAGTTTTGATGTTCTGGTTTCTGTTTCTGATCAATTTCTACAATTCGCATTTTGGCCAACATAGGCCCTACAAATAAATGCCTCAGTGATACAGTTCATGAAATAAATAAATTTTAAACTCTGTCAGAAAGAAACTGTTTAATAAAATCTTGATGAAAATTCTCCATGATGATATTGTTTACAAACATCTCTTTTCATTGCATGGGCATGGCCAGGAAAATAAAAGAGGCTATCCCCAACCTCCCCCACTCCCTCAGAAAATTATTATGGAACACCTTCATTTTAGAACTGGAGGAAGGGGAGGGTGTTTTCATCAATAAAAATCAAAAACAAAACTGATCACGCTCAAGGCTTGATGAAACAACCCCCGGAAATATCTAAGTCTGTGTATTTGACCAATCTTATTTTTTTTTATTTGCACTTCATCTTTGCATTGAGGGATATTTTAAAGACAAATTATAACTTGATTGCCATATGGTTTGATGCATTCAATTCTATATACATTTCTCTGCCTTTTATTTTTCCTTTTGTTTTCCCTTTCTTTTGGGGGTTTCTTTTATATATAATGCTTGTATAGGTATGAACTTTTTTGGTATTTATTCAAAAGATGAGCAAGGAATAATCTGGTACATGTATACTGTAAATTTCAGCATCAATTAATTGGCATTCTTGAAACTTTCAAGTGGAAAAATTCTCCTTTTTTTTGGATTGTAGAGACAATCAAAGAATTCTACTCCTTTCACCTGTAAATGTACAGTTATACTATTTTGATGTAAGTTAAGCATCTTTTCTGTCTTTCTGTTCATATCGCTTTTCTTAGATTAATTTAGTATAAACATTTATGACGTATTACACTGCAGCTGAATGGTAGCTTTCTGTTAATGAAATATTGAGGACTAATTCAATACCATTTTTTCTGACATTTGAACCAAATTTCA
>BEXV01001840.1:46114-64950 GCA_003118195.1 Hemicentrotus pulcherrimus
GCAGCAACCACTTGGAATTTTTAATTGTCATTTCATGACTTTTTCCCCTCAAGTCTTACGCACATTTTGATACCATTTTCGTCAAAATTGGATATACCTGTAAGGTGTTTCATAACAATTAGTATGCGCATGTCATTAAAATCTGTACAGACAAACATGTAGAGTTTTCTGTAAAATGCATAAAATTAGCATTTTGCATAATTAATTAGGCTATAACGACAAAAATTTGCATAGTACGAAAAAACTATTTATACCATCTTGTTCCTTACATAAATATCTACAAACATGCAAATTTTCGCCTTCATCGGACATTAGACGGCCGTTTCCTTCACAATACAATCGCATGACCAGAACTCAACTTTATCTTTAACCTGTGAAATGCTCGAACAAAATAATTGAACACAATGATAATATTGTCATGCTTCTTTTTCATGCTTCTTTTTTCTCCATCTCCTTTTCTATGTTCATCCCCTGATCTCTTTTTCGACCGAGCAGACGATATTACTAGGGTTTTTAATAAAACACCTCGGTCACAAACACACAATCATGGTTGGTCTAACCTGTGAGATGCTAGAGCTGATGTGGTACGGTTTCGCCTCGCAGCAGTGGATGATGTGGGCTGCAGGGGTCATCGCTAGCGTTTGTAGTATCAACTTTCCTGCCATCAGCGCTATGATATCACATTGAGCTGACCAGGATAAACAGGGTAAGGATGCTTTTCATTTTACTATTCCTATTCATGTATGATATGATGATAATAATAATAACATTTAATTCTTATATAGTGCTTAATACAAATGTCTCTTAGCGCTTTACAAATATACTATGTTAATTAATAAATATTTTACTATGGTGTGATGTAAGTCATGAATATGTGCGAGGTTATAGGTCAGCCATCAGTGCTGTGATATCGCATTGTGCTGACCAAGATAAACAGGGTCGGGATGCCTTACATTAAAGGTAAAGACCAGTTATGGTCATACAATTGCATAGTGAAAGAAACGTTGTGGAATCGATCAGAAAAGGTTGATCATCTGGCATCTAGCATCTGCAAGGTTCTGGAATCATCAAAATGATAAGAAATTTGGCCCATTCTTTGTAAAGTTACAAGCACTATACACAGAAAGATGTATATGGGACTACCCAATATCTCTCACAAACCATGAGAGAAACAAATTTACTAAATATATGAATTGGTAGGCGGTGTCCCGGCAAACTTTTTATCATCATGTATTATTCAAAACATATTCTTTCACATGATTGGTAATGAGAGCTTCCATTTCATTTTATGAAATTGAGGCATTTCCAATACTGGTCTTTACCTTTAACACAATAGTGACATGAGTCATGAATATGTAAATGATTGTAGGTCACCAGTGTTCACCATGTCGTACTCGTTTAATCTTACTCCATAACCACACAAACATGTTATAAAAGGACATTGTCCATGTAGTGTCACTGAGTCCGAAAAATGCCTCTTTGTGGATATGAAAAGATTCAGGCTACCATGGAAAGATGGGATTTTACCATAAAGATGGGATTTTACCATATACATGTATTTTCCTAATTTTCCTGTTTTCTTACTGTACATACACTAATAGATTGCCAGATGCCTAATACATTTTTGGAGATTGATATTATACATTGTAGCGGTACACAAATTACCTGTTTGTAGGTGATTGATACTTAAACTGTTCCTTTATCATGCCACCAGGTGTTGTGCAGGGTATGGTCACAGGAATCCGCAGTCTGTGTACTGGACTAGGACCTGCTCTCTTTGGGGTTATATTCTACTTCTTCGATGTTAACCTGGATATTGATGATACCGGCACAAAAAACGAGGAAGGTGTGATGGAAAACCCCATGCAAGAGGTAAGAACATAGAAATTGGTATTAGGGGTGATGATAGGAAGGATGGTAGTAGTGGTGGCGGTGGTGGTGGAGGTGGTGGTGATGTTGGTGGTAGTTGAACTGGTTGCAATGGTGGAGATTATGTTGATGGAGGTGATGATGATGATGATGATGATGATGATGATGATGATGATGATGATGATGATGATAATGATAATAATGATGATGATGGGAGATGATGATGATGATGATGATGATGATAATGATGATGATGATGATGATGATGATGATGATGATGATGATGATGATGATGATGATAATATATGATGGTTATGATGTTGATGATGGTGATGATGGTGATGGTGATGATGGTGATGATAAAAATGGCGATAGTGACAATGATGATAGCAAAGATGATGACGAATTGATGATGATGATGATGATGATGATGGACATGAGGATGAAAATTATAAGTTAATGATGATGGTGATGATGATGATGGTGGTGGTGGTGAGGAGGATGATGATGATTTGATTGTTATGGTGATTGTGTTGATGAGGGTTATAATGGTTCTACTGCTGCTTCTGCTGTTGAAGTTGAGGAGGAGGAGGAGGAGGAAGAAGAAAAGGGTAAAACAATGACAATTAAGATTCTGATGATGATGATGATGATGATGATGGTGGTGGTGGTGGTGGTGGTGGTGGTGGTGGTGGTGGTGGTGGTGGTAAAAAGAATGATAGAAGTGATTGTGGTGATGGTTTTGGTGAATGTAGTGTTGCTGATGGTACATGTAGGTTTGATGATAGTAGTGGGATAGTATTGTACTGTATGAGCTTATCAACAAGATTATAACCCTCGCTTCATTTCATTTTCCATCTCTCTCTTGCAGACCATCATGCCTGGACCGCCATTTGTCTTTGGCTCCTTACTAGTCCTCATCTCTCTCCTCGTTGCCTACTTCCTGCCAAACGTCCAGGAGCCCAATGCGGCCCCACCCCAGTCCCCCTCCCTCAAGCTAGTTAAACTCAAGTCCCCTGTTGATGATGTCTCTGTACCCCTCCTAACGGACGTGGACAGCATCGGTATAGAACCATCAGCAGTAGACCCTCTGAATCCCTGATGATGCTTCATCAGGGATATTTCATCGCCATCATGACGAGACTGCACATACCTGTACGAAACCGCAGAGTTTGGTGCAAAATTGGTGTCTCCTTTTTTTGCGCACTTACATGGCTCAGTGTTCCAGCTTGATTATGCTGTAATATGGTTTTTGGTTTCTATATACCTCCATGTTCTGTTCCCCCTTTTAAGATCAGTTATGTTGCCCTTTAAAAGGTTCTGTTTAGTACATGAAGTGGCTTTGTGCAGTGGTGAAAAAACACAGGAGTGCATAATGAGGATGTGTAGAGCTAGGATACACAGTCTGAATGCAAGTTCTGCAATTTTAGCCACCTCAGTGCATGGGTTTCATACGTACTTCACTTCAGCTATGGTTGGAAATGCAAAGTCATTTATTATTGACTGTGTAAACACCATATGATTTGCTGACTGTATGAAATACCAAATGAGCTTTTTGCATGAACAATGCACTTTATAGAACACTTTATTTGCTTTGAGGGGATTGATGATAAGAAGGTGAAACTGATAGAAGCTGTGCAGTCTCTTTCTGAAGTGTTTCAAAGAAGCAAGTACAATGCGCATTTTGTTGGAGAGGGTCCTTGAAAATCTGCTTAAAATGGACACCAAAAGATTCTTGTGAATTGATTTCATAGTCATCTACCTCCAACAAATACATTCACTTGCTCTGATAGAAACTGCTTCAAACGGACCAAAATCTTGGAAAGTCGGTTGTGTCCTTTAGTCGGTGCAAGACACCTGAATAGTGATAACACAGTGTCTGTGTGCCTATGTTTCTTGATGAGTGCAGATAGGACTTAAGAAGGTCACAATGCTGAGAGGCAGAAGGGCATTACCTCCCTGTATAACACAAGCTAATGCCCTGCTGACTCGCAGATGCTATTTACAATTTAAAAAGTTAATGAATTATGATGTTATGCCTGCTGAACAATGCAATCAATAAATAATCACATACTGTATAAGCCCGTATCCTGCTAAAACTAAAACCTGACGCACGGTTTAAGTTTTTGTCCAAAATAAGGACTAACAGAGGAAGTAAGTACTGTATTAGTGAATTAGTAGAATACGGACACTTCAGTCTACGTATCAGTATTGAAATGATGATTGTAAGAAGAGAATAAGAATATTGGATTCTGTGTCTCGATGTAGGTCTGTCTTAATGTATATTCATCAAGACAAATCATGACATGTCTCTGAGATACCCAGTAACACATATTCCCACATCGTGCAACCCAAGATAATATGACACTGTAAGACTCTGCTGTTGTTTAATCAACACAAAATATCTGTGGCATAATTGATGTACAATACAATATTTGGCTAAAATGTGACAGAATATGTATGGTATACATATGACTATTGGAAATACATGAATAAGACACCTACATCACTGTGTCTTAATCATCACTCACACAGCTGTAACACTGAAAATATTGTAAAATGAAATATTTGAATTATAGTAGTAACTAATTTTAAAAGACTTCTGTATTAAAGACCACAAACTTTTGTGCACATGAAAATGTTAGAAATTTGGCAAATTGTTCAGATTCATGAGAGTTTCTGGCCTGTGAAATGAATGAATCAGGACTGTCACAACAATTTAGTTTTGCAGTTCACGTTTACAAAGGCTCATGTATACTGATTATGAAAAGTTAAATCCGCACCCCCCTTCACAATATTCAGTTTGGAGTCCTGCAACTATTACTGTTAGAATTGAACGACTGTGAGCACACATCATTTTCCATTAATCGAAAGTCGTAACCTGTATGTGGGTTGGAAAGCTTTGGAACAATCAACAATTGCCAAATATTACTCCTATGCTGCTAAAGCGATGGATTGTATGTATATATATATAGGGAATGGCTTTGATTCTGTGACTTTACCGGTACATGTCTCGCGTTCAATTTTTAAAAAGTCAAATTAGTATTAATAACACAGTAAGCCACTGCTCTCAAGGCTTAGGTAAAGGTACACTGTACACAGATTATACAATATTGAGGAGTAGTTCTTTTTCACGATCGGTAAAAACAAATACCGGATTGGTTGTACTAAATCCACAATAGAGCCACCTAACACGTAGCTCTGTAGACGCTTGCGGATCAGCAAGTGAAAACTTGCCCAGCAAGTTTTCAAGTTTTTAATGATTGTGGAAAAAGTAACTATTCCAATTTTCGTAAGTAACAAATCTAATGCATATTTTGTAAGTGCCTTGATACAAATTATTTCATTCATCTCTTAGGAATAACTATATTTCAGTAGTCAGAATGTGAATTGCATACATCAGTTGTTGCCAGGTAGGACAAGCATTATGACTTGCCCTACCTAACAACATGTAATATATGCATTTTGCATTTTATTGAAATACAATTATTTGTTACAGGTGAATGAAATATTTATTTTAAGGCACATCACGAAGACGTATGCATTGAATTTGGTTGCATTACAAAAAAATAGTGACTATTGGACAGTAATTTGAGAAATTATATATTTATTTTGGGTTCAAGCTGTAAGACCCCTCTTGCCTCCCATGTGTAATGATGCAACAATGGTGTATTAGAAACAGTCTTCAACTGTGGTGACTAGCTACATGTGAAGGATACGATCAGAGAACAGAACAATGTGATGAATTGATTGTCTTTTTCATACTGCGCACATCTGAACCCTGTAGGATACAGTGTTATTTGGGTTCAGCAAGCACTATAGATTGAACTTGTTATAGGATGTTCATGATCATTTCTCTACGTATAAAGTCTGATATGTATTTATCAAATGTTTCCCAGCTACCAGTAATCATGATTGACAATGACTTTTATCTTTAGCTGTATTAATCTCCATATTTATGATTGATTGTACAGTTTTCTTTCACAGATTTGCGTACCGGTGTGTTCGGAAGATTTCTCACTAAATTTTCCCAAAGTTTTGCCATGTTCTGAAGAATTTCTTGTCTCGATGTATCACTAGCAACTTTTACCGATTATTTCAAGCAATACCTTCATGTACTCTTTGTCTTGCACACTGTGCAGCTGCTATGCAAAATTTCTCTGTTTACGTGGGCCTTATACGTTTGGTGCTGTTTGCACGACTATAGTTCCCCATCTTGTATGTGGTATAGTAGAATGTAAAATGACGGGAGGGCATTTTTCGTTGACGAGTGATTCTCGTTTTCAATCAGCGTGCTCTGACGGTCTTCAGGAGAATAACTACTGGTAGACATTCCCAATGGAGGCTATGTATTGCGTACAAAGGGATTCTTTTTAGGACTCCTTTTCCATTGAAAGAATTACATGATGTAACCCTGAAACTTTACCAACACTTCATTATCATTATTGTTAATATGCGATTGGCCTGTAAAGGTTTGCAAAGCATATACCATACCAAACAAAGTGACTCAAATCAGTACAAATCGTTATGGGTATCAAAATGGTGAAGAGAATATACTGGGGAGTAATATATAATTGTGTATTTTTGAAAGGAATGAGATTGGAAATGGACAGAGCACAGTAATGAACTTTGTATTGATTAATCTGTTGTGATCAACAGAACATTTTTTTACTATTTAAGGTTTAGTTTTTTGGTTGCTATGAACTGTCAACTGTGCCAACTCTACATGTACCTGTATTTCTAAATTATATCCTATCAATGTTAAGAGCTCCTAAATGACTGTACTGTGTTGAATTATTCCCTCTTACAGAAGATAACTTGGAGTCTGTGGAATACCAATCCTTGCACATTGTACCATGTCACACACTTGTTACAAGAAGACCGCTCCATTTCAGTTTATTGCAACCTGTAAAGAATTTTAAAACTGAATATACTTTGCTCTCACAAGCTATGAAGCTGATAGTTTCTTGAATACTTCATATATTTCATCCACAATCTTTGAAATTCGTTATTGTCAATAAACTTGCATTTATATTTATATCTTCCTTAAACCTATAAATAATTGTGTTACACCATTGCCTGCTAGAATCTAGTGGTTCATGTATTAAGCCCATGGGAATAAGATAATGCAGTAGTCAACACATTTGTATTACTTTTATTTCTTTTAGTTACTTATTCCATGACGAACCTTGGGTCACATTCTCCCTATAAATATGACACTGCAGCCAATTCACCAAACCATATTCTAATTACATACGTACAAATATGATTTTGCCAAGTTTCCTTTGTAAAAAAATGCAAATATTTTTTGACAAATTCTGAACATATATTTTGATGGGTCACACATTTTTTGTTTGTGTAATTTAGTTTAATACATGCATTTCTTATTACATGTTTATAATGGCTATACATGTATCTTCTGGCCTTATTGCCCATTTTGGAAATATTTTAGTTGCCAAGGTCCTGTGTGGTAAACCACCACAGACAGGTGCATTCATAAATGTTTCATCACAAGGTTTAAACAGAAATTCTTCTCTGTCATGAAAAAAAAAAGAGTTATCACCTCTAAAGTTGGCACATCAATCGTGGAGATATGTGGCTTATAGCATAGACCTGGTAGGTCTATGCGGTGGTAGGTCTATGCTTATAGTTTGTGGCTCACCTTTCAAGCTTCCCAGCTTTATGGTTCAAGCATATTTAATAGGCCATTTTCGTAATGTAATCAAATTTAATGCACAAATCTTTGTTGAGTGCCTCGTTACAAATTATTTCATTAACCCGTTATGAATAGCTGTACTTCAATGGTCTGAATGCGAATTGCATACATTCCGTGCTGTTGGGTAAGACAAGCCATGTTTGTCCAACCTAGCAACATTAATGTATTAATTAATGTATGCAATTTGCATTTTGACCATTGAAGTACAGCTATTCGTAACAGGTTAATGAAATAATTTGAAACGTTGCACTTTTTAAAGATTTTTGCGTTAGATTTGATAACATTACGGAAATGGCCTGTTTGGCACTGTCTGCTTATCTTCGGATGCATTCAATATGATCATGATGTTATGGTGATTACACTTATGACACATCATTGCTGGTACTTGTTTGCAAAAAAATATATGTATCAGATAACAATATCGTTTTACAAAAGCTTAGCAGGATGACCTTGCTTTTATTTCTGACTTGTTCCCTTTTTAAAAAGTTTTCCATTTGGTTTACGATACTATGACAGCATCCCTCTGTAGGAAAATAGCCTTGCCTTACAACAGTAACCTGTACAGTTGTACATGTTTGTCAGGAGTCCATCTTGTTTGTTTTGTGTATATATTGAAATTTCTATTGTACAGTGTATTATTGTATACAAGAATGCTATAATTTTTCCTGTTTTATCTCACCTTTTTTTTAATAATGGTCTTAATCGTTTTTTTCATCATGTTCATTCTTTCTCATTTTAGTTGTTGCTTGTGTCTGTCCTCTTAGATAAAGAAATGCAATTTAAGATACTATAATGAAAAGAGATTTGTAAAAAAACATATCTGTTTTCCCACTGAATAATTCATGTGCTATGTACAGACTGTTCATTTTTGCAGTAAAAACGATGCATAGTGGTTCAACTCAAGGGATATTTTTGTTGTTGATAATTCATCTGTTTATCGCTAAAAGGGCGTCTACTGCCTTTTAAAGTATATGATTTTGCAACCTTCTGGCTTCCACAAGACTACATGGTCTGTGGTGTCAATGGTTTATGACACTAATTGTTGCTGACTGATTTTCTCTCGACTAATGTTATACATTTATTTTATAAAAGGTCATGTGGTTTTGAATTTGTGTTGCTTCTTATGATTTGTTTTCTTTCTCTGTTTTGCTGTCTCTCTCTCTCTCTCTCTCTTCATCTCTCCCCTCCCTCTCTCTCACCTCTTCTCTTTCTTCTCACTCCTATCCCTTCTCCCCCCCCCTCTCCCCCCTCTCCCTCTTTTCCCTCCCCAATCCACTCTCTCTCCCCTTGCACTCCCTTTTCACCTCCATCTCTCCATGTACATGTACAATATATGACATTTTCTCTTGTCGATCTACAGGCATCTTTTTAAACACATTATCTTATGGGTGTGCCACTTTTTAAATTGTAATTAAAATACTCCGCACTGCATAGGTACATTCGTACTGTAGATACCTCAAGTAATTCAACCTCTATCACGAAGACTACTACCAGACTCAAATACTGTATGCCATCTTAGCGATACTCTTTGTGTATGTGAGGATAATATGACCATACTACCACACTTTGCTACATTAACTGTAAGAGAAATCATTCCAAAGGGCATGGAACCAATTTAAAATAATGCCCATGTTCGCGAGAGTTTTGATAAAATCTTGAAAATGTCTATTTATGTAATGAAGGCAAAGTTATGGAGCTTTGTACGTGTTTGTGCTGCAACGTGTATTCTAAGCACAAAATATGTCACCAATGAAATGTTTATTGCATGTTTGTATCGTGAAAGATATTAAAATGAATATTAAATACACTCAATTAAAAAATCACCATATTTTATCCCTTTTAATTTTGTTAAGTCTAATTATCATTGTGAATTCATTCATTCAGTTACAATTTTTAGCAAGATTTGAAATTCGAAAAATAAGGTGAAATATACTTTTTTTTTCTTTTAACAGGGTGTATTTTATATTGCGTGTCTTTGATGTAACATGGCTTTTCTTCCTTCATTGGTATTAATAAGGAGGTAGAAAATTGTACATTTCGAGGTAGTTATGTGATTATGATGTGAAAGGGTTGATGAGATTTATCTGCTGAAGGTGATGCTGGTAGAGGTGTTGATAGAGAGGTTCTAATCATATATGATAAAATAACCCTCCCTCTTTTACTATCGTTAAATCTCTCTCTCTCTCTCTCTCTCTTACACGCACACACACACACACACACACATCTCTCGTAAATAGTCCCACGTCATTTAGTTCACTAAATGTTATCATTTCTTCTTTGTTGTTTTTGATTTGGGATTTGTCTTAGGGGGTAGTTGTCCTAGGGGTAGTCGTCCTAGAGGATGGTTACCGTAGGGGGTAGTTGTCCTAGGGGGTAGTTGTACTAGAGGGTGGTTATCCTAGGACCCGGGTCCTATGATTGGTTGTCCAGGGGGTAGGTGTCTTAGAACCGTATTGACATCATGTTCTGATGTTTCAATGGGTGACGCACAAGGCTATTGAAATTGCCCGAAGTTTTGCTTTTGAAAATCTTGGCGATAGTATTCAAACCACCAACAATTAGAAGATAAAGGATTTTTTTAAACATTAGAACAATAATTATTATATCACAGATGTACACCAAAACACAATGACAACATTTAATGCGAGAATTGCTATTTTGTTACTTTTTTTATTTCAAATCGAAATAAATTAAAACATTAATTACACCACGCAGTTTGGTCCACATAATTTACATAGATACACTTACAAGTCATGACAACCTAAACCATTGAGTGAAAGTGACGGCTATAGTCTCTATGCTCATAAAAGCCTGATTGTACTGTATTTACTGTCGAGTACCTGATTTTCAAACCACGATTATCACAATTGGTTCTAGAGCGCAAGGTTAAAGGTCACAGGTCACAAATGGAAAAGAAAAAAACCATTAATAAACACACACACACATTCAAAATTAAATAATTGACTTGCATACCGTACCATGGATATGTTTTCTCTATAAACATGTGCAAGAAACCATTTGATTATCGAGTGGTATTTCACAATTGATAACAGGTTGTATCCAAATTGTTGGGGTTTTGGAACGAAGTATACATTCTGTTGACATTAATCAGTGCAAAATAGAACAAAAAAGAACAATTGTGAATAATCGTGTACGAATAAATTAACAAATCTGATGCACCTTCTTAGTTTCAAGTAAAATAAATCAATGTTTAAGTCACTTTAACAGTGACGAAATACTTCAAATCGTGAAGTTTAGGGTATTTCTTCCCTCTGAATTAAAAAAAACAACAACAAATGAGATAGCCTTATACGATGATCTAACACAATACATCAGTGAAATATTCAATCAAACAGAAATTGTGTTATAACATAGGGAAACAAAATTATAACAGTGTTACTTAATCAAGAAAAAAATCCTGGATAAGTTTGCATGTATACCTGACATCATTCTATTATTTTTTTTCTACTTCTAAATTAAAATGTAAAACTCAAAAATGTCATTCAAAAGAAAAGTTGCACAGTAAGTCCTAGCCCACCAGGGTCCAATATTAGGTAGAAAAAGAATATAAGAACATATTGCCTCTGCCCGATCAATGTAGAAAGTCTATAGGGATATTTCCTATTGACATAGTACGCTTACTACTAAAACAAAAATCAGTCTTATAGTATACAAAATAATATACAGTCTTGAGAGGTTCTGGTTAGAAATATGCGCAAGAGGTGACTCCAATAGTACTATTTGCTGAGGGGCACAGCCCCGAACTAAAGGGTACTTTTGGAGTCACCGAGGCCCACAGTTTTAACCATTACCTCGAATAGAGGCATGGTATATTTGTTTTATATCCTGCATCAAAAATGTATCTTATAAAAAAATTAAAAAATAAAAAAATATTTTTGGGGAAAGAAAAAATTTAGTACGAAAAAATGTCAATTTTTATCTAAATAGATTTAACATATTTTGTTTTCATTGAATTAAGATTTTAAAATATTTTAAAAATCAACTCCAAAATAGTAAACCCAAATAGTACTCTCACTAAAAAATAGTTTAAATATATCTGGTCATGTGACGAGCACTCAACCAATCAAAAGCCAACAATTGTTTGATGCAGGATATAATACCACCTAAAATACCACATAGTTTGATGTAAGCCCTAAATACATTCTCAATTAAATCTGATCTATGGAGGATAGGGGATCATATATTAGATAATGTCCTGACTAGTGAAGCAGAAAGATATAACTGCTCTTTTCTACTGCAAAATAATAACCTAGTATAAGGAAATCTAAGCAGCCATAAAGCACATCTATTCTACAAAAAGTAATAACGAGTAGCGATTTGTCCACTAAGATGAGAATTACAACAAGTTATATTGTACTGGTCAAAGGGTTGCACAATTGTCCTTGCATTTCCTGATAAGAGAAATTAATATAGCAATTTCTATTCTAGTTAAGAAATTAAGTTACGCTAAAAAGTTAAGAGTTGCACAAGAGTCCTTTAGCCAACGGTAAAAGGAATAGTAGATTCTATTCTACTAGTTAAGAGTTGAACGATTGTCCTTGCCAATTCTTGATAAGAGAACATAATTATATCAGAATCTATTCTACAAAGTTAAGAGTTGCACAAGAGTCCTTTAGCCGACAGCAGAAAGCAGATGCTATTCTACTAGTTAAGAGTTGCACGATTGTCCTTGCCAATTCTTGATAAGAGAACATAAATTATAGCAGATTCTATTCTACAAAGTTAAGAGTTGCACAAGAGTCCTTTAGCCGACAGCAGAAAGCAGATGCTATTCTACTAGTTAAGAGTTGCACGATTGTCCTTGCCAATTCTTGATAAGAGAACATAAATTATAGCAGATTCTATTCTACAAAGTTAAGAGTTGCACAAGAGTCCTTTAGCCAAGAGTAGAAGGTATAGCAGATTATATTCTACTGGTTAAGAGTTGCACGATTGTCCTTGCCAATTCTTTATAAGAGAAATTGTAGCAATTTCTATTCTAGTTAAGAAGTTAAGTTAAAAGGTTAAGAGTTGCACAAGAGTCCTTTAGCCAAGAGTAAAAGGTATAGCAGATTATATTCTACTGGTTAAGAGTTGCACGATTGTCCTTGCCAATTCTTAATGAGAAAACATAATTATATCAGATTCTATTCTACAAAGTTAAGAGTTGCACGATTGTCCTTGCCGATTCTTGATCAGAGAAAATGTAGCAGATTCTATTCTACAAAGTTAAGAGTTGCACAAGAGTCCTAGCCCGAATACAGGAAAGGTTAGAGCAGATACCATCTAAGAGTTGCACGATCGCCCTAATCAATCCCTACAACATGTAGACTATAGCATCTACATCCTACTATGTGAGATTGTCAGAGCTAAACCTAACATGACTATTAGATGATAAAGCAGCTCAATTCTCCAGCTAAAAAAAGTTGCATAAGCCCTATCCAAGCATGAGCAACGATACAGAAGTTTCTATTCTACAAAGAAAGAGTTGCACGGCAACAAAGCAGACGAGAATATAATTATGGCAGATGTATTTTGCAGCTTATGCTTCAGCCAAGCGTACTACTTTTCTATTCTACCGCAAGAGTTGGCAATTGTCCAGATTGTCCTATATCTAGCAATGTCTATGAGAAGATGACTCATCACTTGAAGTTCTATTCCTACAAGTTAAGAGTTGCACTATAATTGTCCTTGCCAAATACCATTAGAAATGGAGATCAAAGAATTAAAAGTTAAATCACAAATATTGCATCTATCCAGGATTAATTTACAAAGATTAACAATAAAGTATAAACACAAACGAAATGAAGTGAGAAATTACATTTCACAGAACGAACAAAATGGTGTGCAGTCATTAAGCTTTTATATTAATCCGGTAAAGTTTGTAAATATGTCGAAGAATGTGAAGAATATGCTGAACTTCATGCATTTGAATAACTTAATGCCGTATACTACGAAAATCTAAGCTTTTTTTTATCACGATTCGTTTGAATGTTATTGGGCTTCCAACGAATGTCTCAGCATTAAAATCATGATGTCGTGCAATTCCAAAATAAGTTTTTATCGGTTACTTTCAGCGAGACTGAAAGCAGTATTTTGTCGTTATTTGCTCGAGCTCCACCAATAAGTGCCAAAACAGTAATTGTAGTATACGACCTCTTCAAACTACCTAGCTGTGCCTAGCTGCATTCTTTTAATAATCTAGAAGCTCTAATATCGTTAGGTCAAGGTGTGAACGGATGACACAAAAATTCGAGAGAAATATGTTTCTTATTGCACAGACCGTTTAATGAAATAAATGATACTTTTAACCGTTTTTTTTTTCCTTTTCGCATACTTAAATGCAAGATAATATTGCACTTTGTCCAACTAATGATGTACACCGAACCATTTGAAAGTTGTATAATGATTATCGATAATCCTGTATCGGATCGGTATGGGGCAGATTGAGGTTATAATTATTTGTAACAAATTTAACGACCATTTAAAAATGTGTCAATGAAGAAGAATTAAAGAAATTTGACATTTAGAAAAATTTTGAATTATTATGAAGGCTCTACAATAATTTTTAATGTTGACCCTTTATTTTGAAGGGGAAAGATCACGACGTGCTGACACTAGAGTCTGGTATGATTTTATAATGAATGCCGAATTGATCATGTCGATTTAACTCCCTTTTTTGTTAATTAGCCTTACTTTTAAAGTTTGAGCCAATACAGACTTACCGGAATTTTGCCAAGTTATTGCATTAGAATTCATCAAAATTTGTTTTTAATCGAATTTGAATATCACGGAAACAAAATGGGGTGATTTCGAAATACCTGTTAAACTGGATTTTCACTGGGGAAATTATTTTGAATGTGATGTAATAATGAAATGACTTAAAACAATCAAAATAAAACTAAAATCATAATCAATAACACTGAACGATTAAGCTACAAGCAACTAATCACCCTTAAATTCTTGATTAATGATGTTAATGACGATTGCACATAGCCCGCATGGCAAGTATTTTTTCATCAAACACAAAAAACTAAAATGAATATTAATACAACAACAATAGTGGCATTGTTGAATCATCAGTACAACCGACATCAAAATATGTAAGTTCTTCACACGTAAAGCTTGTACTACTCTTTAAATAACTCGATAGGCATCGGATTGACTATGAATCTGCGTCCCTTGCAACCAAAGCGTGTTCGTTTACCTGTCTGAGCCAGGGGCGTTGCTAGAACATGTTGGAGAGGAGGACTTTTGGACCAAACTTGCCAACAATAGGGTAGCCATAAATTTTCCACCATGATTTGTTTTAGTTTTTTTTTTAGATGTCCTCAGAATTTCGTATTTACCAACACCAAATTCTAAAAACCCGAAATTTGATAGGTGAGAAAAAAAAAAATGGGGTGTCACATCTCCACCTCCCCCCCCCCCCCCCCCCCCCCCCNAGCGACGCCCCTGTTCTGAGCTACAATGTGACCGTGTCGTTTTTACCTGCATAATAGCTTGCCCTAAAAATACAAGCACATTATATTAATCTATAGTGCATACATATACCTTATACGTCAATAATAGGCCTATTTATGAATATTGCTCAATCATGCTACAAATACCGATAAACGCCGACGAAGACCTGACTAAAAAAATAAGGAAATCCAAATTGCACGTTTTCAAGACAAGATTAAATTTTCAAAGTACGATATATATATAATGCCCATCGAACGTCAAAATAGTCACATATGTCAAAGCCAGTACATGTACGTCCTAATATTTTCTAAGTGCTACGTCACACCAACACCGTATGTTACAGTTTACCCGTCTGCCACACACTGCGCAAATATCGGTATTGAATTTCATTCCAAACCAGTCATGTCGATTAGGTATATAAAGTATCATATTGTTTTCGGGAACCTTATTGGCTTAAATCTTCAAGTTTACCCTTTGATTTTGGATTTTAGATTGACTGACAAACCAAAGCATATGGTAATCATTACTGTCCCCATTCAGTCAACTCATACGAGTAAAACATATATATTTATAGTTTACCAAAAACTAATTTTACACTATCGTACAAAAATGTTAGAAGGTGATGATGATGGTTATTTTTACTTGACTGCTAAGAAACGATAAACGCTTGTAAAGTAAGCAACCAGACAGCCGGCGGCTTTAGGTCCTCTCCGAGAGACCTGGTAATGAGGATTAATTGCCTTACCAAAGGGCACTAGCGCATCGACAGGGTTTCGAACCCGGGTCACCGGATTACGGGACCACTGCTCTACCGACAGAGCTATCGCGCCTCCATGAAGGCGATCAAGTTATATCTGATAATAATAATGTATTCCTCTTTATGTGGTCTTTTGATAATTATAACGAATGGGCTAAAAGTATTATTGAATGAACAGGTTTGCGTCTCCTTCCTTTACAACACTGATTTTCTTAATTGAAGATGAAAAGAGATCACGATAGACCCCCAAAACCCACTATAGTCTATATTTGAACGAAATCTCGTGACGATATTATTTGCGCATTGTGCGACAGCGGTCATAGTTTCTGGGACTCGTTTCAACGAGAAGTTCATCTCTTCTCAAAAAGAAAGAAAAGAAAATAATATCATTAGATAAAATCATTAGATTGAGAATAGAGTCACTTTCCAACTTGTCCTCTTTACAACAGAGGAAAGCATCAACATCATTTTTCATCATCTTTTGTTTTAAAACGAGTCCCAGATTGTTTTAGTGCATGTCAAGCGTTCATGTCTTGTCGATATTCCCAAAATTGAACCAATCCGACATTTTACCCCCTTCTTCTTGGCATGACTTTAAGACATTCGAGGGTTTTCATTCATGAATATTCATGAATTACAGATATTATCGTGTACATATGCATACATTACATCGATGTACATTTCAATTCCTCTATGACGACTGCAAAACGTCATAACCTAACTGTTTAAACTTCATAATTATTCATTTGTGTGAATTATGCTTTCATACAAGGACATGTCCTTTTCGAGATTGAACACAAATCCTTCCATGTGTTCCACTTTCCTTTATAGCATTGTAATAATTTGCAATGAATGCGTTATAAGTAAATGGGCCACATCGAGTAAATTCAAATTGAATGGGAATATAATGTAACTTTTTGGCAAAGTCATAATATTATCGGGACCCCGCGCCAAATAGCAAAGGACAGTCGAATTTTTCTTGTTTAATTCGTTAACGATATTCCGTTTGGAAACAATTTCCGAGTTATTTCAACTCCTCTTTATGTGACCTTTGGTTGACATCACTGATGATGTCATCGTCGACAATCCGTCTCAGGCTCCGTGAGTGGTCACTGAACAGTTAAAACATGTTCCAAGTCTGCAGTATATACTAAGTTTTTGAACTGTCAAAGTTCTGTTGATTGTCTTCGAGTTCAGGGCATTGAAAGGCAACGTGAACTTAGTGCAGAAGAAAAAAAGTCGACTTACTGTTTTTTGTCGCCATCAATCATCACAATATTACTTGACTTTCCGATAATTGTTTGTACTTGATTCACAGTCCGAATCAAAAAAATTGGAAAAAACAGATAAAATGCCCACCATTGCATTGTCTTTTACGAGCATTCGAAAATTACGAAGAAAGCGGTAGTCCAGCTGCCATTATCGTTCAATAATTTATAATGATCAACAAAATAAATATCTGCTGTACTTTATATCACGTTCATTATTTACAGCGCTCTTTCGTGTCCATTTTGTCCACTCCTTCTACCAGGAGGTTCTCTTAGGCTGGTTACTTGGTGGGAAAAGCAAGGGTGGTTGAATTTGAAGAGTGGGGTCAGAGACGCGATTAGATAAGACGATTGCCCATGCCCAATCGAGGGCATGCGATGAATCATCAAATGTTTTTAAGTTCTGTTTCACGTTTTAGTTTCTTAACTTCTCGGACGAGGAAAAGACGAAGCTGAGGGTGGTCCTCCAGCGTTTCATCGAAAGATGTGATTAGTGGGGATTTCCGATGATGTAGGACTTGAGGAGCGGGGGCAGCGGTAACTGAGACACCTTATGTGCGGGAACCTGCCGTAGGATGGCCAACCTACACATCCTCTGTAAGTCCATAGTGGGAGGTAACTCCCATACTCTGACCAGACCATCGTCTGACGACCCGGCTATGTGGGAGGTGTCGTGCGAAAAGGATAGGTCGGTGATGTGGGGCCGGTAGCCAGGAACAGGGTTGCGAATCTGCAAGGCACAGTGAGTACAGTCTATGTTGGTGTCCAGGATGGCCAGTACTTGTGCCGTGTCCGAATAGAAGACAGCGATTCGCGATTTGGAGCCTGCAACTGCAACCATGGTACCTTCGCTGTTGTAGCTGAGACGATCAGGAACCCCGATGTCTTCTGCCATGGGCTCGCTCAGTGTGCAGATGTTCGTGTTGACGTTATAAGTGACAAGTCTCTGCGCCGTTGTACAACAAGTCACGAGGTGATGCGAGAACAACGGGTGGAACGCGTATGCCCCGACACCTGACAACGCAATGGACTTCCCTTGGGAATCCACCCTCGGAAAGACCCCTCGAAAGAGTGTCAAGTTCTGCCGACGTACGATGAAGAGTGATCCTTTCGAGGAGCTCACGGCGATGTAATCAGCATCAGGGGTAAAGCGACACTCGACAGAGTCCCTTCCGCTGTTGTTGCAACAGTCATTGAGAAACGCAGGGTAGATCTCGTGGCAGGCCTGGCCGTAAAATGGCAGAAAGAAATCCGTTGAAAAGACGTAGAGTTTATAAACGCTCTTCAGTTGAACGATAGACGCTGCGTATGAGTCGTTAGAAGATACGGCACAATACTTGAAGACGCCGCCGGGTTGGAACAGCGTGTCGCGGAGAAAGAAGTGTTTGGGATTGGAGCTGCTCCTGAAGACCAGACGGTTGCTCTCGGCGTAGCAGATGTAGCGACCATCACCAAGCATCCTACAGTGGGCTGGAACTTTATCGTTGTGTCGTTTCCTCACAGAATAACACTCTGCAAAACACGAATAAAAATGGCGAAAACATCATTAGAAGTATAGATTGAACACGCAGAAATACAATGATAAGCAAATATTTCATCCAATATTTCACACAGCACAAATAACATATTTATAGTAGGCTAAGGCCAGTTGAGATGCTGTTGATATCAAGTTTTTTTGAATAAGTTTGCATGTACAATTTGTATGTCGGTACATATGATAACTTTTCGGCACATTTTTTAGGACAGTCGCCACCTCTCCCCC
>BEXV01001841.1:0-20396 GCA_003118195.1 Hemicentrotus pulcherrimus
TAATGGATAGGGCCTTAGATACTACTTTTTCCTTACAGACTTCATCTAGGTCAACAGTATGGTTCATTAATTTGCTGGCTTGTTTTACAACCCTTCTCAGCTTTTGTTTGTCACTTTGCCTTGCATTGTTAAACCAGATAATGGAATCAAATGTAATAGTACTCTGAATTATCGACTGGTATAAAGAGAAACAGAATTCTATCGTTCACATGAAAGTACTTTAACTTTCTTAAAAAATACAAACGCTGATTGCATTTTGTTAGGGTGCGCTTTGACTTGTCTTCCCAAGACAGCTTATTGTCGATTTCTGTACCTAGGTATCTATAACTTTCAACATTTTCAATGGTATCATCATTAAAGTATACAGGTCTATCAATGGGTTCAAAACCTTTCTTTTGCCTAAAGTCAAAAACTATTTCTTTTGTTTTCTTTGAGTTCAGCAGTAAGTAGTTTTCCCTACACCAATTTTCGAACATGGAAATGGTAGCTCTGTAATCAAGTTCATTTTCAGTTTAAATCAATCCTACTATTACTGTATCATCTGCATATTTAAGTATATGAACAGATGGAGAATTTGATATACAGTCATTGGTGTACAGGGTAAAGAGGGTTGCAGAGAGGTGATTGTGATTCCGTTTTGATAGGATTCAAACAGAACCGCTTACGACTAAACCTCGGCTAAAACTAGATTCAGATTGTATAATAGATAATAATATAAAAGTTCACATTGGTGATGAAATCCATTTTATAAATTAATTTCTTTGTAAGCTCAACAAGTATCAGAAAGGGATTAATGTGCTGTATCCGAGTATGAACCTTTTCAAACTGTAACACCGAAACGTTTATTCAACAGAATGTCGAGGAAAAAAATGATGAATTATAACCCAATTCGCAAAAATTCAATGGAGATTGAGGGACTGGGGTTTCATTCGAGTCAGAATTGATGCTCGTAACTGGAGTGTTAAACAAATTATAATTCTTTATGCAAAGATTCGTCATAAGGTTAGTATGGTCGCTTTCATATTTCTTACACTGAAATGTTGTTTGGTCACTTTGTAGTCTATATGCCTCGTTGCTAGTTCCCGCAAAATTGGTACGAGGAGATCTAAATCGTCCAAGCCTTCTACAGCCGTTCCAACCGTCTCCATAACACGTTTACCGTGTGCTTGTGCTTGAGGATCCTTAAGTAGCTGTTGGTATGAAAGATTTTTACCACCGAATGGGAACAGATGACCTACATCAGGGTTCTCAGTTGTGAGTCTGTAAAATCAGGGAGAGAGAGAGAGAGAGAGAGATGATCAAACTATGTCTTTTTCTTAAAATGCTTGAGGGCTGAATGGCACGCGTCTTATGGCCAGGGTAATGGAAGTTGAGCGCTAGAAGTGTCAAGACTAAACAAGAACCCATCAGTGTTATTCTTATGATATACTATTGATTTCACTTTGAACAATCGTATTTTTCAGGACAATGGATACACTATTCACCAAGACCAGCATTGACTAGTTGAAGTCGAATACTACAGTCCTCGGTCATGACGACAGATCTTATAGCTCCCAATTATAATAGTCTCGTGAAAAATTATGTAGATATTCCGAAAAAAATTATTGATAAGATATTGCACCCTCAGTAAGAACTGTGACCATGCCAGATGCATGCCTTTTAAGGGACCTTTCACCATACAGTAAATGAGGAATATGACTTAAACTGTATCTTCTTTTAAAAACTCCATTTTGGAAATCTATACAAAAAGTACTTTCAGGAGGGGAAACTGATATACATGTAGTTCATATAAAGGCAACAACGTTGCCAAACTGGCTTGCAATACCACTTACTTTGCAAACATCACAGCTCCATGCTTCGCTGGATTCGGAGCTAGCACTTGCCACGTTCTTTTCACCAACTCTTTCTGCGCCGACGTCAGAGGACCACTGTCTGGAAGGACATCGGACATGGTGTCGGTAACGAGCTGGAAGACGGCCACCCAGGCACTCTGGATATCTGGAGAGTATGATGAACCTAGTCCTTCTTTGATAGCATGGATCAGAGCTGCACCTACAGCCTGGTTTAATGAACGAAGAAAAGGATTTACTACCCGGGACATTATGTAACAAAAGACTATAAAGACCTTGAAATGCGATCGAAAAAATGTTTTTAAAAAAATTTAACCTAAGGCAAGTTCAATATTCATAAGCACCGCTTTTTTAAATGCACACTCATCGCAATGATAAATTGCTTAGGGAACATAATTTTGTATGGGCAATACAACAGAGAAGTAAACTTGCCCTTGAGTATGACAGTATTAGTGATTGAGTTTTGATAGGATTCAAACAGAGAACAGCTTACGACTAAAACTAGATTCATATTATATCGTAGATAGTCAAAGTTCACATTAGTGATGTAATCCATTTTTTACATTTATTTCCTTGTAAGCTCAAAAGTATCAGATATCGTTAAGGTGCTGTATCCGAGTATGAACCTTTTCAAACTGTAACACCAAAACGTATATACAACAGAATAAAAGAAAGTAATATGAAAATGATGAATATAATCGAATTTGCGAAAATTCAATGTTAATATTGATTGAGGGACTGAGGTTTTATTCGAGTCAGAAGTGATGCTCGTAAGTGAAGTGCTAAACAAATTATAACTCTTTAATAAATTATGACGAATCTGTACATAATATGTAAAATTTCGTCATAATTTTAGTATGGTTGCTTTCGTATTTCTTACACTGAAGTGTTGTTTTGTGACTTTGTAGCCAATATGCCTCGTAGCTAGTTCCCGCAAAATAGGTAAGAGGATGTCTAAATCGTCCAAGCCTTCTACAGCCGTTCCAACCGTCTCCATAACACGTTTACCATGTGCTTGTGCTTGAGGCTCCTTCAGTAGTTGTTGGTATGAAAGATTTTTACCACCGAAAGGGAACAGATGACCTACATCAGGGTTCTCAGTTGTAAGTCTGTAAAACCAGAGAGAAAGAGAATCAAACTATGTATTATCCTTAAAATACTCGCGGGCTGAATGACATGCGTCTTAAAGCCGGGGTAATGTAACTTGAGCGCTAGGAGTGTCAAGTTTGATTGCTAATCAAGAACACACCAGTATAATAATTATTCTTATGATAAACTATAGATTTACTTTGAACAATCTTCTTTTTAGGACAATGATCCACATTTCACCAAGACCAGCTTTGACTGGTTGAAGTCGAATACTACAATCCTCGGTCATGACGACATATCTTTTAGCTCATTATTATAATAGTCTCATGAAAAAAAATGTGTAGATATTCCGAAACAAATTATTGATAAGATATTGCACTCTAGATAAGAACTGTGTGACCATGTCAGATGCATGCTCTTTAAGGGACCTTTCACAATACAGTAAATATGGCATATGACTTGAACTGTATCTTCTTCAAAAATTAAAACACCATTTTGGAGAACTACCAAAAAAAAAACCCTTTAAGGAGGGGATACTGATCAAGTTCCTGAAAAGGCTACAACATTGCCAAACTAGCTTGCAATACCACTTACTTTGCAAACATCACAGCGCCGTGCTTTGCTGGGTTCGGAGCTAGCACTCGCCACGTTCTTTTCACCAACTCCTTCTGCGCCGACGTCAGAGGACCACTGTCTGGAAGGACATCGGACATGGTGTCGGTAATAAGCTGGAAGACGGCCACCCAGGCACTCTGGATATCTAGAGAGTAAGATGAACCTAGACCTTCTTTGATAGCATGGATCAGCGCTGCACCTACAGCCTGGTTTAATGAAAATTAAAGTGAAGACAAGTACTTCGTAAATTTTGATAAACTATATTTGCTTACAGAAATCCATTCCGTCATAATATATAGAATGCCGGTTAACATTCAAAATTGAATTTCGGGGTATTACAAACATGATTTGGAAAGATAAATACTGGTCAATATCGGTAAATAACTAATTCGTGCCGTCTGATAAATCATCTTGTAAATGTAATTTTTTGCCATTGTACCTTGAAGTGTTGCTTTGTGACTTTGTAGCCTATATGCCTCGTTGCTAGTTCCCGCAAAAACGGTAAAAGGATGTCTAGATCGTTCAGTCCATCTACAGCCGTTCCAACCGTCTCCATAACACGTTTACCGTGTGCTTGTGCTTGAGGATCCTTCAGAAGCTGTTGGTATGAAAGATTTTTACCACCGAAAGGGAACAGATGACCTACATCAGGGTTCTCAGTTGTAAGTCTGTAAGATCAGAGAGATTTTATCCTATAAAGCAGTACGCCAACCTGACACCAAAGTTAGTTTAAATGGAATAGCAATGTCAAATCGTACAATGTTGACTAGTTGATTTTACAAGTGCTTGCACTTTGCCTTTTGACAAGTCAATACAAGTCACTGTTCAATTTCGCTAACATTTTACGCTTACAGGAAATGTACATGTTTTAAAGGAGTGGTCATAACCAAACCCGTTTAACAGTATCATTTAAAATTCCTTTTCCCATAATTTTAGTGAAAAGCAGAATAATCTATGTCAAACTGTTAGGTCGTGATAATAATTACCAACGTCATTTTTAATATAAAAACAGTTCATGCTGATATTTCAACAATAATGCGAAATACGAAATTTAAGCGGGGATATAATTTTACCCGAATATTTGGCAAGAGTTTGTGAATTTACGAAGATATTTTGCGTATCACAATGTAAGATATAAAATGCTTTTCTGCTCTGAATAATGTGTACATGGATACTAACTTTGCAAACATGACGGCTCCATGTTTGGCCGGGTTCGTGGCAAGTTTCTTCCAAGTGGTTTGGACCAGTCTTTTCTGTTCGCGCGTCAAAGGTCCTCCCTCCTCCGTGGAGCTAGGTAGTATTTCAGACATCGTGTTTACAATAATAGAGAAGACGGCCATCCAGGCTTCTTTGGTTTCATTGTCAAAGGTATTCCCTAAACCCTTCTCTATTGCGTAGATCAGTGCTTTCCCAACAGCCTGAGAGTGAATGAAATATATCTATTTATCACTTCATGCGGCGAGGAATGTGATTTTTATTCAATTACTATTCGTTAATCACTATACATTTTGATTTCAATGATTACCCCTTAAGGTCACAATGAAGAGGAGCTTTTGTATGAGATGCAGCATGTTACATCATTTTATTATCAGGTCAGTTGTTTAGCTGAAGTTCTATCGTCCTATGAAAAGAGGGACCCTGTCCCATCCATCACTTTAATTCATACAGTATGTGTTCGTCGGAAGTGATTTTCTGGACTTATCATCATTTCATAAGCTAGTCAACTCAGTAACAACAGACAAACCTCAAAGTGCTCCTTGTTGACATTGTACTCGATATGTCTCCTCGCCAGATCTTGGAGTGTGGGAACGAGGACATCGAGGTCGTTCAAGCCATCTACAGCATGTCCGACGGTCTGCATCACCTTCTTGCCATGTGCCTTGACTGTGTCGTCCCAGAGCAATTGGTGGTAGGATAGACCCTTGTTTCCGAAGGGAAAGAGATGACCCGCACCAGGATGATCTGTGAGCAATCTAATATTACATGAGAAGAAGACACACTTCAATAATTTTAAAATTAACTAACGTATAATGAAAATAAATGTATTTTGTGCAAATTCATTTCAGTCAGCTAGGAGGTAATTTCCATAGAATCTTTATTATCTCGCGAAACGAAAAGAGTTAATGGAAATCGACGGTGTATCTCTTTCATATCATTTTACGAACCTAGCGAACATGACAGCGCCGTGCCTTCCCGGATCTTTCCCGAGCACCTTCCATGTTCTCTGCACTATTTCTTTCTGGTTACTTGTTATAAGACCATCCTCGGCAACAGCAACGAGCTGCTCGGACATGGTGTCTTCAATGAGCTGCCAGAAGGTGAGCCAAGCGTTCTTGGTGTTGTCGTTGAAGGAATTTCCCAGTGTTTCCTTGAGTGTATTCATCAAGGCTCTTCCTACTGCCTGTGATAGTTAAATATATGTTTTGAACAAGGTTGAGATCAATATGTTGTATCGTTCTCTAAGTGAAACGTAATAGTCATAATCCTCTATATCACAACACCCTATGTCTGACACCGGTATGTTCCGTCATAGACTACAACCCTGGAAAATCTCAAACGTCCCCGCTGTTTTCCAGTAATGTATAAAAGGTGGTATATGCCAAGTAGCATAATGGAAAATCAGTTGTTAGAATTGACAATAGCTGTTTAATATTTAGATTTATTCAAAAGTTACAGCTGAATCTAAATTGTGTAGGAATAATTAATTGAAAATACCATCTTGTTGGAACTTACTGCAAAATGTTCTTTGGTAACTCCGTACGCGATGTGTCTCTTGCCGAGGTCTCTGAAAAGTGGAAGGAGTTTATCCAGGTTATCTAACACTCGGATGGCATCACCTATCGTCTGCATGACTCGAAGACCATGAGCTTTAACCTTGTCATACATGAGGAGACTCTGGTATGACTGGTTGAGTCCACCAAACGGAAAGAGCCTTCCTATATGTGGGTGCTCAGTGACTAACCTGGATGAAACACAAAGATTTCATTCTCAATAAGTTGGCATAGTTTACAGACTCTCATGAAACTAAAATGACAGTTACATTTAAAAGGCATCGACTTTGGCAGCATAGGATGGAGCCGGTGAATGCCCCACCATTGTTAAAAAAAAGGCAAAGGGAAACAACAAATACGGCCAGCGCAGTAGCTGAGATAAATTCAACCATCCTTTCTGAGAGCATTTGACCCCTCTTGTTTATCATGTGTATGGATAAGTAAATGAACATAATGAAGATCGTTATTGAATTACGTGCTAAGTCAGAGAACATACGATGTACTTGGTGGAATTATCAACACGCCGATATACCACATTAAGAAATAGGTATTCATGTCATTAATTAATTAATTGTAATCCATGACGAGGAAACAAGGGAGATAATATGTAAACCAGTTATGATGATATTGTAAACTAGTGACAATGATATTTACAAATGTGCCACGTTAACCGTGAACTGGTATTCCAATGCCTTCCGCTTCTCACTCTCCTTTCCTACTGATCCATATTCCCATTTCTGTATTCATATAAATTGTTTCCTCCTTTGTTATAAGCATTAATTTTTATTTGATGGGTAAACATATAATTATTCTGTTGAATAATGGCCAAAACTCCAATGCTCAGCGATCCCTGGAAAGGATAACATTTCGTAAGTATTTTCGCCTTACTTTTTGCTCAAGGTTTTTTTTTGGTACTACTTATCGGAAAAAAAATAAATGCGAGTGTATTCACATACAAATGTGGAATTTAAACATATTATATGTAATGTTAGTCATCATAAAATGAAGGTACACCATTATTGATATGATTGATATTATCGCTATCTTGATCTAGTTTGAAGTTGTTCTGTTAAAATCAAATCAAATAAAATCCTTTCACAGCAATTCACCGAAATGCGTAAAATTACAAAAAAAAAACGTTCAACTCAAACAGTCAAACGCAAAACCTTGTTTCTGAATACATTAGATTCCAAAATATCAACCATAGTAAACGTTGAAGAGTAGATAACAACCTGTAATCATAATGTGGATTTCATAGTATAGGAGACAGCTATTATTACTTTACATACATGACATAAAACAATAGAGCAAATGACCAATGGCTATGTAATGTGACAATCTAAGAAGACGCGGAAATGTCTTCTATCAAAGAGAATCAAAAATTCATTGAATCCCATGAAATCAAGTCGTAAATTTCTGCTGCGTAAATACTAAACAACTATAAACATTCATTACCCACGCACGAAAAGAAGAGCAAGCCTTGGTGTTTTTATGATATGCTCAAACCAATTTCTATAACAAAATTTACGGAGGAACTTATCATTCTTTTCCATATTGTGAGGGAACAGTCCAATAAATTGTTCAACAGAATGATGTAAGAACAGTGCATGATATAATCTTGATATGAGGGCTCAGAATAAGTTCATCACGTTAGTATTCTCTTCATCACGCTGATGAATCATTAGTCAGAGCGCCCTTTGGACCCATGTCCCCCCTAGGAGAGTTTGCGTACTTTAAGATAACGGTTATATGATGCTGCTCAATTCTGAACAGGGAAATTCCTCTCAGAGTTTGTTTAATGAAATCAACACCAATATGTGAATTCGACCATTGCTTGGTATGGCAATGTTTTTTTGTTATTAAAGATAGTGGTAGAGAGAAGGATGGGGCTTGACTATATTTAACCAATCGCCCAACGTATTTCATTGTTGATAGGTTGACTGACAATCATTGTTTAATTTTTATGAGGCGAGGAGAACAGGGTCACACACAAAAATCTGGCGATCTATCATACTGGCCATTCAATTGTATCAACACAAGACAATAGTCACGCAAGAATTAACACAAATTTCAGACTTAGACAGGGGATTTTGTATACATACAAACATACATATACAGGAATAATGATAATTCGATTTTTAAGACAACAACTACATGCACTGGATTCTAGGAGGCAAATTCGTAATTGAATGAATGTTTTTTTGGCAATGTTCTAATCGAGTGTGACAGTCCTGTAATATTTACCATCCTATATAATTTTGAAAGAACTATACACCACATGTCACCATCGATCCTCCCTGTGTCTCTGCCCTGCCCACTCTCTCTCTGTCTCTTTCTCTCCGTCTCTGCATTTCAAATGATCATAGTAGCCTTTCTCGTCCCTCTTGATAACTCTCTTCTCTTTTTATCACTCTCTCTTTCAAAATTGTCTGGAAAACAGCTTTGAAAATGGCGCCTGGTATAACAAAAACTAAAATACATTATGTGAAGGAAATGAACAGTAATTCCAACTCACTTTGCGAACATGACGGCGCCACATTTTGCTTTTTCTGGCGCCACAATCCTCCAGGATCCCTTGATCAGGTTCTTCTGTTCGGTGGTCAACCCACCAGCGGGAAGTAGAGACGACATGGTATCAACGACAACTGAGTAGACAGCCGTCCATGCAGCTTCTAGCTCGGGTGTGAATCTGCTTCCGAGACCTTGTCGTAGAGCGTGTATCAGAGCTCCCCCTACAGGCTGTGGGAGACAGGTGAGAAAAATAAACACCGATTAAAATGAATTCAGTCAATGCAAAGCTTTTACAATTTCCGAAGTTTTCAAACTTTTTCAATATCTATTTTGCTCACTCATCGAAACTCTTTTCCTCATTCATCTGCACAAAACACAGGCTTGGCAGTATCCGTTGGCGTTGGTACTTTGATACTTCAAACCAAATGATGTCTAGCTAGTAGTATACCATTATAGGCGCCCGCAAATACTGAAACGCTTACTTCCTAGTTTGACTGGATGTACCTAGTTATGTCCTACTTATTGATTCTCTGCATGGGTTTGTTTTTTAAACTCTTTGAGTATAGACCGAATTCTTCGTGTGGGAGTTGCCATTGATAAACAATCAGTGATGTAAATAATAATCGTCCGAGATAAAGCTTAAAGTAGTTATCAGAAAAAATTCCTCGAATCTGCATGACGCACTCAAAACATTTTAAAATGGAATGTGTCTCTTAAAAATCGTCAATCATAAAAATAGCCCTAAAGGGGTTATACCAAACACTTAGCACACAAAGGCATATGATCTCGAACAATAACACAATTTTTGTCACCCATACATGCTCCATTCATTCAAAAAAATTATCTTCTTTTCTTGTCCTAAAATAGTTAAAAGCCTGACCGTAGGCCATTGCTACGAAAGTGAGAAAATCCGTCATAGTTTGAAGTTTCTTGTAAATTGTGAAAGTTTTCATATGTGGTGAGATTTCTCATGTGATTTCAGAACATTTTTCCACTTTGCCTTTTGGATCCCTTAAAAAAACACACACCGGATATTTGGCACTTGTTTGGTTTGTTAAAGGTTTTTAATAGAACTCTCAATAATTATGTGAGGTTGATGATTGATTTGGGGTAATTTTCCAAGCGATATATTTGTCCTCATATATTTTGATAGAAGGCAATGCGTAGAATAATGTATGAAATCGCACATCTATTCTAGGAAAATGAAACTTGTTTGTCACTACAGATTATATTTCAAACAATAATCAAAAAATGCTTTTAAATATTTTTACAATAGATCGGAATCTGCTATACACAAAAGTGTATCCTACCTTGAAATGTTGCTTTGTGACGTTATATCCCACGTGACGCTTGGCAAGATCCTGCAGTATCGGGATCAATAGTTCCAAGTCGTCCAGTCCAGATACGGCCATCCCTATCGTGTCCATGATCCGCTTTCCATGGGCACCAAGATCCTTGTTGGCGAGGAGCTGGTCGTAGCTGAGGTTCATGCTCCCAAATGGGAAAAGTTTGCCGACATGTGGATTGTCTGTGATCAACCTGTAGAATAGATAGTGTTTCAAAGTTGTGACAGAACATATAATGCCAGTTTTACATTCACTATGCTTGTGTAGTGAACCATTAATGGTAATGATACTACTGAATGTATACCGCGATTAATAAAAGCAGAATATCATTTCCCCGTCATCGGAATGAGAACTTAAAAAAAGAGAAAATAGAGCATGTAATAAGAGCATGCAAAATGCTACACTTGTTATGGTGTTTTATTGATCATGAATTGATTTTGAGTTTTCAAGAGTAATAATTATTGATGTCACTCAAGACATATGAACTTGAATAATAATCGCTACAACGACGAGGGGGATTATGTTGACGATTCTTACTTGGCAAACATTACTGATCCGTGTTTTTTTGGATCCTGGCCGATTGTCTTCCAGGATTTTTGCACGAGGCTCTTCTGTGTTGCAGTGATGGGTCCATCAGGGACTACCTCAGCCATGGTGTCAGTGACAACTTTGAAGAGGACAGCCCATGCATCTCGGACATCAGACGTAAATGAGGACGGACCGACGCCAAGTCTTACCGCGTGCAGGAACGCTTCACCAGTTGGCTATAGAATGAGGAATGGTTATATAATTTTTGTTTAAATATACAAAAACAGAAGATACATTCAATAGAGAAAAAACAAAAGAGTCTATTGGGAAAAATTATGCTCAAATATCCCACATAGAAGAGTGATCGTTATGGAAACTGCCTCCTGTTTGGTAATTTTGATACTATAAGGAATGAAGATAAACTTACAACGAAGTACCGCTTTTGGACGTTGTATCCGATATGTCTCTGCGCCAGATCCTTGAGAGTTGGCTTAAGCAGGTCTAGATCATTGAGACCGTTGACCGCTTGACCGACAGTCTCAAATACGCGTCTTCCATGAGCTTTGACATCACGATTTCGTAGCAGCTGCTCGTAGGTGAAACCTTTCCCTCCAAATGGAAATACTTTACCAACCTCTGGATAAGAAGTTGCTAATCTGAATATATAAAAGGAGATACCTCAAAATAAAGGAAGTCAAAATAATAACTGATATCCTAGAAGGAGATTTAGACCATTACCTTATTATTTGTATTCGTTATTCCTTCAAGCGAGTGAGAGAGAGAGAGAGAGAGAGAGAAAGAGAGAGGGAGAAAGAGAGATGGCGAGGAGAATTAGGTACCCCCCTTTACCATAATTGGCAAGGAAGATACTCAATTTTAGAAATCAAATAAAAAAGGGATACCCAATTAAGATACCGTATTAATATAACGAAAGCGGGATGCTTTTCTCCTAAGAACACCACGTGTCATAATTGTTACAATAAAACGGTGTAACAAAAAAGAATCTTCAAAACACCAAATTTGATACCAGGAACATTCTACTCACTTGGCAAACATGACGGATCCATGTTTTTCTGGATCTTTAGATAACTTCTTCCATGTGTCCTGGATCAAGCGCTTCTGCGTTGTAGACATGACCTCCTTAGGTCCCTCTGGAAGCATGTCGGACATGGTGTCCACAACCAGCTTGAACACTGCCAGCCATGCCCTTTCCACTTCTTCGCTGAACGATCGGCCAAGTCCCTCCTGGATGGCATGCATCAAGGCTTCACCGACGGGCTAGGAAGTCAAGCCAAGTTGTTATTCATTAGAGTTGAAAGCCCTGTTCCAGAATATATCACGACAGAGGGGAAAGTCTATCATCCAAGAATTACAAACTCTTTTTGTCTTCACTTAGGAATTTAATAAAAACTATGGATGTCGATTAAGCTTCGACCAGTACCATCCTGAACAAGTTGTGTGTCATTAATGGTTACAATTCCAAATTTATGGATCCACATCATGGTCTTACCTCAAAATGCTGTCTAGTGACACTGTACCCCACGTGTCTCCTGGCAAGATCACGAAGGATAGGCACCAATATATCAAGATCGTCGAGGCTTCCGACTGCTTGGCCAATGGTCTCCATCACCCGCTTGCCATGGGCTCTCAAGGTCGGGTTCTGTACGAGATGACTGTAAGGGAGATTCTCGCCGAACGGAAACATTTGAGCAACTGCAGGATGGACCGATATCAGTCTGTAATGAACATTGGAGATGAATCAAGGGTCAGTGCTGTTTTGGAGAAGGATGTCCTTTACACCCACAATGTCTATAACGTACTGTCCATAGGATTTGTCTTTGAATTGTGCATGTATCATAAATCAATTATTTTACCCGCATTTTCATTAGATAAAAAAACGTATGCGATCTCGTCACCCCATTAATCTCGAGCTTGACAAATACCAAACTTGGCAAAATGATTTTGGGTCAGGAGACCGGAGTTTAGTGTGCATGGTCGAGATGTTTATTGTTTTTTAATGTCCTTATTATCATGCAACATAAAGTCAAGGGGTTATCAAGGAGATATATGACTAATCTATCAGGGTATATTACTTTGCGTAGTCAGTCGGGACAAGGTTTACTGTCTTCATCATAATCATGCTCTTTACTTGAAGCTCTTTCACATACTTGGCAAACATGGCTGCTCCGTGTTGTTCTGTATCAAGAGAGAGCACACACCATGTCTTTTGTATTAGCTCCTGCTCCCTGGTCGTCAGAGGTCCACCGGAAAGCTTAGTTGACATCGTATCGGACACGATATTGAAGACGGCAGCCCATGCAGCTTTCACCTCCGGTGTGAATCCCGCACCCAAGGCTTCTTCTATGGTGAATAGAAGGGCTCCACCAACAGCCTAAACCAAAGATTGAGCAAACGTTATTTTTCAGACAAAAATATCGTGAAAATCATTGGATTTTGTTTAAAGGTGAAAGATAGGATTGTTGATGGTGGGAATCTGTTACACTTCGTAAGAAGAACTAGGCAAAGGAATTCACACATACTTTTGCAAAAATAATTTTACTTTCAAGTCGTCGTTAAAAGAAAAGAAAAAAATCAACATGGACATGTTATGTGATTAAAAAGAATTATTAGATGTGCTAAATAATATGAAGGTTATTACATTTGTACAGTAGATATCAAAACTTACGTCCATCGAATACCTTTACAGGTCTTTACAAGATCAAGTCTGTGTAGCTTTAACGAAGTCCATGAGAAACTTATAGCTATTTGATTTAATCCATACTTTATCCTAAAAAATATTTACATGATCATACTTTATTATTCATGAAAAAATAAAGACTCGAGCAACGTTTCTCAACACGCTAAACGATCCCACACCACACATGGCGTATAGAAAGCAAAATGTTTCACTTTGCTATCTATTCAAGAATGTGAGACATCTCCGAGTGCTAAAAAACACAGTATTATATCTCACGCCATATAGGCCTATCGACAGATATATGGAATTAAAATCAACCATATTCAAAACTGTTTGGTCACATCCTTACAATAATGTGTGTCTTCTTGGCGTTGTAAGCATTGTGTCTCTGGCCGAGGTCTTCGAGGATCTGAATAACGAGCTCCATGTCGTCCAAGTCTTCGACCACGGATCCAAGGGTTTCTATGACCCTCTTACCGTGAACGCGGACATCGGGGTTGACAAGCAGTTCTCCGTAGGTCAGATTCTTTCCACCGAAAGGAAATAACTTTCCAATGTCTGGATGATCAGTTGTCAATCTATGGCAAACGTTTAGAGAGAATAATTATGAAAACATATTCAAGAGAGCATTCAGGGCAACAATTATAAGAGGTAGTACACTGATTTAAGGCTGAAAGAATCCAAAATAATACGTAACATGATTAATGTCTGAACCTTTCATTTAATCTCATCAAGATTAGGAAACTACTCATGCTGCTTTTTTACCAGAGGAAAATTTTCATTTATGGAAATGCAACCAAACATGTCTAAAGAAGAAAAGAATCCGTCAAGTATGAATTTCTGATGAAAGTTGATAAACATGAGGGAAATTATAGAGTGTCGAGTCGTTTAGTCCGGCTGTCGTGACAGCTAGGATACAATTTATTACCCCCACAACACGGAAAACAACAAATAACCATTTTCATTCCTCTCTGATAATTCCTTGCAGGGCAGAACAGTAGTATCACAACATGGATCGGATATCATCCATCAAGATGAATGACGGCGTCATAAATTTTCACCAGAGAAGGTTTGGTAAACTCAACTTGTTTTATTTTTTAAGGAACGATGTAAAAAAATACCCACTCCATTCCATTTTTATTTTTAGAATCCATCGTGTCCTTCACCATCAAAATCATACATGCTTTCAGTCAATTAAGACACCATCCGCAAAAAAAAAACAAAACAAAACAACACAAGAAGGATCCTTGGAAACCTTTATTTCGACTCGTTTCTTCACAAAACCTTGGCCATCACCGTCAACTAAGTGCGGGAAATACGATTACCACCTCTTTTATCAAGAAATTCACCGCGACATCCATTTAAAGGGTCGTAAGACCATGGAATCATCGTGGAGTTGTGTGAAAACTCCATTTTCTGACTTTGACCATACACACTCTAAATACAATTACAGTGCACGGAATCGCTTATTAACTAGTATTTTCGTCATTATTTCCATATCTTTCTAGTGATGAAATCCAAGGGTCTTAAAATATCGGTGTTGGCACAATGAATACATAGATTTGCAGCGCATAGTAGTAATTGGCAGTTAAGAGTAATTAAAGCGAGACATGATCCAAGGATTTAAGAGTTGGATATCGCGTTCAGCATTTACAGATGAATAGTGTATACTGAAAACTAGATTTGTTCATTCTCTTAAAGATGTTAATCAATCACACCTGCCACGTTCAAACATAATTATCTAAAGAATGATTTGTTTACCGAATATCGAGTACGCACAAAACCCAACATGGAAGAGTTTAATGCTGGGTCTGAAACGGGGGTTTGTAAAAATAACTACAAATTTAAGTACCACTATTTTCCATTTCTGGGATACTCTCGCTGATCTATCAAATTTATTGTTTGCTCATCATAGGATTTGGGAATGAAGAGGCACCCATCAGCATTCCCCCGGAGGAAAAAGGTCACCCGAAGGTGGCTGAAGAGTTTCTGCGTTAACAAATACATTTGATCATTAACAAAGTAGGGCTAGTTTAGCTGTCAACCGTTTAGAAATTGCCCGTCTTCCCTTTCATTGAACATAATTATTTTGAGTGCGTGTGAAATGTGCCCACACAAGCAGCTACTAAGTCCCATTCATATCAGTGACGTATATACGTCTCTTTCCCCCTTTCTCTCTTCAGCCACCCCTCCCCTCACTCTTTCTTTCTTCGCTCTTGAGTTTTCATTTAATGTTATACAGGGGTCGCTAGTGAAGCATCTTGATACTATTTTTTTTTGGAAAACCAAGCGACACAGTGTAAAGCACCAAGTATGTGAATCAAATGTATTTGGAAAATTTCGCTTGTAGTAGGGGATGTTTGACATTGATATCATTATATCAAAATTTATCATGAAATTACATGCGTACAAATTATAACCGAAGGCATACGTACATAAAACCCGGATAGATATCGGTTGTTTCTTTACTGAGTGTTTTGGGATCGCAGTAGTCAAATGCATTTTCTTGAAATTAATATTTTAATGAAAACTGTGACGCATACAGAATTATAAATCTTTACATGTGATACACATGATCCATTTAGCTTGGATGTAGACTCCTCAGAATAAATTCGACAAATACAACATTCAGTTATGTAAATGCACATATTTTTTATCATTATGTCGTTTCACTGTAAGTAATGCTTTTAAACAGGTGTTGATGAGCTAAAATATCAATAAAAATGTGCGATAATCTAAGTTAGAGCTAAAGCAAAAGAATATCTAAAACAAGAGAAACACCCCCTCAAATTACTTATACAATAACCCACTTGTTCACGAGAAAATTCCCCAACCATGGACCTTAGTAGGTCCATGCTCCAACTAGGCTACAGAAGCGAGGAAAGACCCACAATCATGCAGTTTCAGATCTATATCAATTTTGATATCATCTAATAACAGATTTAATGATTTCTGTTCAGATGGTCTTCACCCAAAACGAAATATATGCCTCCCACGTCTGTTGAAAGTTTTACGACAAATTGTATAAGCCATAAATATACACATTTTGGAGGCCTAACTTCAATATTTCTCCAGGGGATGGCGGCTCAAACGGGTTTTTCAACTTGAAAATTTGTGAACTTTCCTGTTATTTCGTTGAGAAAATAAGTTAAATAATTAAAGTAAGTAATGCCATGTTATATAAATTTTGATCATCGAGACTGAGAGAAGGGAAGAGGTGAAAATAACTTGTGAGCGTTTTTCATTGTTATTATGCAAGTGTGGAAGAGCATTAGAGAAAAAATGTTCCCTGAAAAGCATGGCTCTTCAAATGCCTTAATATTCTAAATATGACATATAACAACTTAAAAGTGTGGGCCTCATTTTGATGCCACATGTTTAGTGCAGTCGCATATTTCTGTGTACAGTGCTTGTTACTTTTACAAGTAGTGTGTATAAGTGTGCATTTTCAGAAGTGAGGTTCGTTTACCTTCTCATAAACGGTACCCTCAAAATCAAGGTCATTAACAATCGCAACAACATAAAAATTAACAGTTTGATAAAATTAGCTTTTGGCAAACAGTCCAACAAACGTCGATCGGAAACATAATCATGCTAGTGGAATATGGGGCGCGCACCCATCGCTGTTTAAATGTTGGATGGTGGTTCTCAGTCAGGACTATCCGGTATCCTTTTTAAAATTACTTACTTGGCAAACATGATGGAACCATAGAGCTCTGTGTTCTTTTCTAGTGTCTTCCAAGTATTCTCTACCAGGGTCTTCTGTCTCTCATCCAGGCCAGCAGTCATTGGTGTCGATGATGATGATGTGTCAACCCTGGATTCTTGAATCAAAGAGGTGCTCGAACCCTGAAACCCAAGGTTCTCCAGTCCTCTGTCACCTTCCATTCCGAACACGGCTGGACGAGAAGAATTATTCAGAAGTGGCATTTTCTGTGGGACAAAATTCGAAATTTATTTAGAGAGTCGATGAGTCAATCCATCGTTCCATTCTGATGCTGTTTTTCTTCTAAAAATGAAATAGATCCATCGGTTTGATTTTAAGGGCCCCTTTAAACAATTCATCTTGAAATTATCGCACCTCCAAACTGAATGAGTCAATTTTTGAATATCACATTAGGGCCTGGTAAAACTTAACTCCCAGAATTAACTGATTGGTTCCAATGATACAATGTAAGAATTATGCCTTTCACCACGAGAAGACTCCTGCGTGCACGTTCGATGTCAGATATTTTAATGCACGTAATGATGATGACATGACATGATCATGAAAGCGGCCAATTTCATAAAATAAAGGTTTCACCAAACTAATAGATTAAATACACATAACACAGGAAAATGTTATCCTCCCGTCTCCAATGTCTTATGTGACTGTATCAGTTTTTATGACTGCTGAATGAGGTTGAGGAGCCTTACCAATCAAGAAAATAAGCACCAAACCTAGCATAAGATACCAGACATGCAGTCGCCCCCTTTATTTAAGGATGTGACCTTCGAGGAAGAATCCCTTCAACTACATCCCATTCGCAATTTCTTTATCATTATTCACTGAAGCTACATATCTACCTTCCTCTGTAATGAACACATTTTCGAATATATAGAACAAACGGCAACCCCTAACAGCGATTTCCCCCAAGTGATCAACAAAAACCAAAAATCCTCCACCTGAGATTAATAGGACCTCTAGGAAGAACAGAGCCATTTTAATAATGGCTCTGAATAGAGCTTTCCAGCCGTTTTTTAATTCTTGAATTGTATTGTTTGTAAATTGTATTCTTGTATGTACTGAATTTTTACACGGAAAATAAAACCAAACCAAACCAAGGTTTTCTTTTCACATAATGTGTTCTTATACCAATCTATTGTGCATAATGTGCCTGTCACTGCCTTCTATACCTCAAGTTTATTTTTTGATTAAGTGATAAGTATCCCTTTGCTTTAATAAGAAAATGACTGGGAAAATGAATTGCATACACAATATTATTACATTGTAGTGGACTTTAAATAAATAAAGGGAGGGTATAGTGTTAGAGAGGAGGACAGTGAGAAGAGAAAAGATATAAATATATACGTCCAGAGAGAGAGAGAGAGAGAGAGAGAAAAGAGAGAGCGGGGTGAGAGAAAAAGAAAGCGCTATCAAGAAAATGAGGGTATACGGAAAGATGCCGGAGAGGCATTATGCAGAAAGACGTATAGGATAACTCTGTTCCGTTGTGGAAAAAATGATTGTGGATTTCCTGGAAATCAAGAGAATCAATTCGATCAAGTCAGACTAATCGATATGAACCTCTGCCCCAGTGATAGTACATTCTAATCGGGACATAGGTAGACGTAATCATATTGACATATTTCTCATGAAATTATGTTTTAAAGGTAAGTTGCACCGTTTTCACCGTTTTCAAAGGAATTAAGTATGCACTTGGAGAGCAAAATAATTATTCTGTTATATTTACTTATGTACAGTGCTTTGAGCATGTTTATGTAAAGGTGCTATATAAATATTAATATGTATGTATGTGTGTATATATGTATTGTACTGTACATGAGTAGAAAATAACCGTTAAAGCATAACAGATTATCTATCAATTGGTTCTCTGTAGATATTGCATAAAGATTTCTGAAAATGTAATCTATACAGTTTGTTTTCTTCTGGTTTTGATAAAACGTCAAAACAGTTATGCTAATAGTAAACGACAAAGGATTTTAACTTCAAGTTCAATCAAATGTACATGTTTCATCTATGGGAAGGGTCGTAATGTTTATTCCATATTACAGAGGGATTGTTTTTAGTTTTAGTTGCCTGTTTATTATTCGGTATATCGATGTCCCGAACACTAGTTTTTCAATGAATATTTTGTCATCCCTCACAAATAATTTTCTTGACAGGAAACTATTCCAATTATCCTTTCCTATAAAGGGCAACATATGTTTTTTTTTCGAACATTGTTTCCATTTTTAACACGGTCGATTATCATAGGTAGAGAAATGTTTGGGTTGATTAGGCCTACATCATTTTCATAATTTCATTAATCTGTGAAAGTAACAGTATATCTTAAATTTGTTCAAGATGTTCATTTTTAGACCTTTTTATACTCCTCTGGCAATGAGATAGACCTTTTCCCACCGATTTGTTTTCCTTTGTTATAGCCAAAGGGCAAAAAAAATCCACAGGAATTGGTGATGCAACGCACTGATTATAAATATATCATGGTGCTGCTATTATAGGAACAATTTTAATCACTTAATTAACGGGGGCGGCAACTGCCCCAATTTTACCGGGAATCAATGCTTCTGGATATGCTTGGTATAAACTACCGTTCGGCTGACATTTGAGAAGCAGCAAATGTCACTTCTTTCCGAATAAAGATGACACTAAAGTGCTTTTAAGCGGCAAAAAGAAAGGAATATTCGCTCGTGTGACTTTCCATGCAGCAAGCGTGTACTTATCGCACATATACCTGACTAAAACATGGCTATTTCAGCCTGAAACACGCAAAATAATCTTTCACCTTGTTCACGGTGCCCTTTTCAATGCATTCCGTCACCCTTAAGTGTTGGCACTGTATTGTCAAAAAGTAGAATGCCCTTTGTACGATACTTTTATCAAGAAAGGTTAAACTTACGAATGTATTCTATCACTAATTGACAGATGTACAATCGGAAAAATTCGCAAAACCGACCTAAATCATTGACAAATCCACACTTAAAGTGTCAAACTTAAATTTCGGTTCCGCCTCCTAAATCTACATGTTTTCTCCAGGGGGCAGGGCACCGCCATTTACACGGGAAATATTTATGTAGAGTTAATCTGATATGTCAACACGACTTTATGCCTACCATAGTGTTCCCGATGTCAGGAAAAAAATAACAATACTTGTTGAATAGGTGTGCTTTTTGACTGGTGAGGTGATGGTGTCACGCAATATACCGATACCCCGAAGGCGCCCTATAAACCAAGTAAGTGTGGGAGGCGGGAGGCGGAGGGGGG
>BEXV01001841.1:23546-51862 GCA_003118195.1 Hemicentrotus pulcherrimus
GGGGGGGGGGGGGGGGGAGGGTCAGAGGAATTATATGGCCCCCTGCCAGACCAACGTATTTCACACACCAAGTGAAACCTGCGCCCCACCCCATGACTCAAACTATTGTCTGGCGATGCGGGATGGAGAGGAGTATCGTATGTCCACACCCTTCAAAAATGTTATTTTCCGTTTTGAAAATGCCAATAATGATCATTTCATTTTTTTTAGATGGCTGACAACAGGTGGAGTAAATGAATAGTTATCTTACCCCTGATGAATCCTCGGGGTACCAATTCTCTGTCTGGATGCCAATGGTAGAAACCTGAGAGGGGTGCTTTATTCCGCCAAGTGCATCTACGTCCACGGATGGAGCTACATTAGGAGCAGCTACGTTATTATTCTCCACAACGAGCCCATTGTTGCGTTTCCCATCTGATGCTGTTCCCTGAAGCCTAACCTCGCCCGGTGAGGTAGCAAATGATGCGGATGCTGTTCCGTTCACATCAGGAGGCACGGGTATCTGTTGATGTTGAGAGTGATGCGATCCGCCGTTCGCGGGCTTAGACTGACAGCAACCCATGGTGACAGGTGGGACGGACGCGTGTCCGTCTGATCGGGGGATTTAGCTTACGCACTTAATGTAATGATGGTGGTCAACCTTTTCTATGCTGACCAGAAAGTCCACTTATGACGACATGATGAGAGGATATCTGAAATATTAAAAAGTGGAAAGAGGGAAAGGTCTTGAAATAGTGTAACATATTTTAGTACTTCATTTTTATGCAATTTTCTTTATTTTGAAGCATTCTAGGTTCAGGTCCGTACATATCTACTCTCATTATAAATATATATATGCTAGTTCACATTATAAATCATACCTTTACATCTACGACAGACATGCTTTTTATTGTAGGATCAAACCTGGAGCCTGAAACATGTGCCTGCTCTTACACACTGCTTTAAAACATTAAGCGTGCACATGTTTTTGAATTAGTTGTATAATTGACGAAACAATTGCATAATGTGCTAGATTTAGCAAATAATGAATTCATAATACCGCTATGCTACATGTACATGAAGGAAGACTAATGAGACAATGTCATCCAAATCATCGGTTAAAGGGAAAGAACACTCTGATAATAAGTCGATTTTATAAAGTAGAAAGGATAAGCTTAAAGCAGTTCAGTGAAAGTTTGAGGAAAATCAATCAAGGAGAAGCCAGTTATGAATTTGTGAAGGTGATAACAAACTAAACGCAAACCGACAACTCTATACATGCCTTTTGAGTAGCTCTCTCATAAAAAAAAAAAAAATCATTAATTGTATATGTGTTTTATTTTTTCTTCACATCCCTCTATGAAAAGAGTGTTTTCATCAACACTTATAGAAATGGATATGTTCCCGAATTTCTAGTATAACAACAAACTTGACAAATGGGAAACGTTTTGAAAAACACGTCAGTAGAGCTACTAATTTGCATTTTGATCGATTACAACTTTCCAAATCAACAACTTATTCTCATTCTTTCTTCAAACTTTCACCAGTTTATCTGATTATTTGTCTCGTAATAATACTTAACTTAAGGTTAAGGTGGACTTCCACTTTAACTTAAAATATCACATGGGTTTGTAACCATAGGAGTATGTTTTATTATATATTCTATGTCTATATTTAGGCCAAGTTGTGAAATTTATATGAGTTATTTATTATCCAAGCATGTACATTTTACATCAGATTGAAGTTGAATTTAAGATGTATTATACTCTGAATGTGCGATGACTTCAATTTTTAGCCAGGCGCTTCTCAATACATAACAGATATCTTCATTTTATACCTTCACTTCATTACTCTTGTATATTACTCCTTCCAAATTATCCATATGATCACATGATAATGTAAAGCCATACGCATCTTCCTTCCACCTTGACCATATAGATATATGCATATTTCTTATTATTACCCCTTATCTTATTCATCTGATGGTATCAGTCCCTACTACCAATCGTAATGAGGTAGGAGGATACCCCCATGGGAGATCTTCCTCCCAGGGAACTCCATAATTTTGGACTGATGGATACGATGATAATATTGAATGGTATTGTGTACGGGGCCGAAGAACACTATTCCTATCAAGCTGATATTCCAATTTCTACAAGTGGACGACAATGATTGCCATCCAGGGAATGTAAGGGATGTATCAGCGAAGCTCATTTATACTTATAAAAAGATGGAATATCTTTTCCTCATTATGGTGTAATTTCGACTCAGATTTATGGCAATGTAATTACAGAGAATAATCAAAATAGAATGATTGAAGCATTTCCTCGTTCGGTATCCTCAATTGTTCTAAAAAGTATAGGATGCAGAACTCATAATTATACAATGGATTTCTAGCTCAAGTTTTCATCCTTATGAATAGTAGTTAGTACCGTTATGTTCGTATAAATTATGTAGATGTTGTATTATGATAGAATGAATGATCCCTTTTTCGCTGGAATATTTCTATTGGGGCATAATTTTTTTCTGTAAAAATACAAGCGACTCCAAACATAAAGGTGCTAAAACTGAAACATATGGGAATTTGATCAATACTGTGTTAACACCATACTTGGGGGTTACGTGCAGCGCGTGCATTGTATGGTTTTAGTGAAGCCCTATTCGAGAGTACACGTCAAATTATTATCAACATTGTTAGAGACGAATTAAAATAACAAGAAAACAATAATATAAAGAGAGAGGAAGAAAGAGAGAGAGAGAGAGAGAGAGAGAGCGAAAGAAAGATGGAGAGGGGGGGGGATAAAGGAAGGGGTTGCTGAAGAAACGTGACGACAGAAGTTTATCAAATTCCCTGTCTTTAAATACGTCAAATCACCTGCAACCTTCTTTTTTTTTTAAGTATTGAGTAGAGTAATTGCAATATGGTTCGTGGATTCGACATTGCCTATTGGCTTTATATGGGAGTGATAATATTTCATACTGTTACTCATACTCCGCTTAATCTAAATCATGGCCACTACTATTCATCTTTTTATACATGAATGATATTTATCCTCAAATTCCTTTAGAACTTGAACTGACAGATTTATATTTCTGGCGTTATTCTCCCTTCATATGTCGGGCAGGAGATAGATTAAAATTCCTTTCGATCAAGGTCGCGGACAAAATCGTGACTTTTGTCAAATTTGAGCGCGGGATGATTTACGGGGATTAACTCCTGAAATAATACAAAACACGATAGATCATTTCACCATCAGTGCAGACAGAGAATAGTGTGTTTTTGATCTAGATTCGTAAAAATTATATATTCAGTCGTATATTGAACCAATAAAAGATAATTTTGTTTTCTAAACAAAATCTTTCTCTCAGACTTAACAATTACACCTATCGATCCGATTCTCATTGTCAAGACAGTCTATAAACATTCAATTGCAAGAAGAGGCAATGTGTGTTTTGGGCATTTTATACCAAAAAGATTTTGACACTTATCGCAGATACGTTGATGAATAAATACCCTACCTTCATACGATTAGCAGCGCAATCTACAAGGTTCCAAATACTGGGATGTAAATGCACCATGGTAATTCAGTTTTCCCTGGTGAAAATTGTACATCTTTTATCATTTGTAATCACACAAGTCATATATAAATTATGGACAGCTCTATTCATTTTCATTGGCGATTGACCAAGTAGAGCTACTGTGATTTTACAAGAGGTACGATTCACATCGATAAGTTGATTACAATTTAATTTCAGCGTCTGTTAGCTGCATATTGTGCTGCTTATGCTGTAAATCATCGACGGTATTTCATACTCGATAAAGCAACAATCTATATAAATTATTCTTTATCGGCACAATTAGATTAGGGAATGCCACCGTTCACTTAAGAAATGCCATGTTTTTTAAGTTCGCAAATTAACCCTGACTTAGATGGCCATTAATACGTGAAACTAATTTCACATTTAAAAAGAACATTGAATTGGAAGCGAATCAAGCGTTAAAAAAGAAGCTATTGCAATAAATAAGCTTTTGCAATAAATGCTCTCCTTTGATTTTCCTGTTGTTTGAATTTTCTTACTGAACTTCTGAAAGCTCCTTCGTACCTGGAGTACACATCCATTTCTGATCAATTAAAAGAACATCAAAATTCTCTCGCAAAATACCATTCATCACCATTGTTTTCGTTTCTTATTGGATCGCAGAATGTTCAATACCAATATCCGATATCAAAATGTAGGTAAAATAATATTGACTGGATGGCTGCATATCGAACACTCTCATTTGGTTTTCGTTTTTAGGTTCCACGAAATGATTGATGAACGGATATTGAGTTAGCTTTGCACTATGACTTTAATTATATTGGATCTGTAAAATTCGAAAGGGAAAACGGGTCAGCTTCTATAAATTTGATTTTCCATAGCCACTTATTGGAAACGATCGGGGTTCGGAAACATACATCCTATACATGACATGTGCTTTTTAAGGCAGTGATGTTAGTTTGCATTGGACATGTTGGATAAAATGTGGAGGTGCGTGCTGCTACTGCTATCAGATTAACATTATGGGAAAACCTTTCTGCTTTAACTTGGCACGTCACACTCTAAAAACTGAAATGTTAAATCACCATTTAAAAGGGCCGAGGAGTGACCACTCTTTCAAAATGGTAGATTAACACTTTGAACATGCTGGATCCAACACTATAAAGGTTTAATAAAGCATGTTCAAAGTATCAATCTAACATTTTGAAAGAGTGGTCACTCCTCGGCCCTTTTAAATGGTGATTTAACATTTCAGTTTTTAGAGTGCAGGTGAAGATGTATGAATATATCCAATCCTTAGGTTAAAATCGATGAGATCAATAAGTGACAGTTTTTAATTAAACCGTTAAGTTGATTTGATTTGATTTGATTAAAATATTAATTTAGTACTCCAATAGAGACCATGCTCGATATGGTATTTCCATTATATATATGAAATACAGAAGGCCGGTTATTTCCATGAAATTCTATAATGTTTTAAATTAATAACTTAAACTCAGACGTAGAAATGTCATAAGCACTTGACAAAATCTTATTTTGATTGTTACGTATAAGAGATTCATTAGTGTAGTCCATAATGTCTAAGAAATACAGTAGTTATTTCTATGAAAAATGTTACCGTAGGTTTTGTACAACAACTAAAATCTCAACAGCAAATGGTCATAATCATATGGCTAAGTTTTACATCTTATTTTGATGGTTACGTAATATGTACTCGCCATTGTGTTCAGCTGTAGTCGATAATAGAGACTTTTAGATTCGCACGAAGACAATAGGTCTATGCTACGATCGACGTCCTTTTAATGGACGTCACACGTTACAGTCCATGCAAATCTAAAAGTCCCTATTACCTATCAAGAAGAGCAGACTGATCATAGAGGGGTCAGCAAGACAAATAGTATGACGACACAAGAAAAGAATGATACTGTTTGTATGGAGCAAACATGGACGTGTGTAACAACCCACCAGCTGAGTTTTAATCCTTTAAGTATATTGTAAAAAGGCTTCTTGAAATCTTTCCATCATACTATGTTCTTAAATCAGGTGTCTTCTTTGAAATATATTGGGTATCTTGCGATACGAATATTGATATTAACCATTTCTTAACAATTTTGAGTACGAATATTGCCCGATAAATACTTCAATTACGAGACGTCATACGAAAGAAGACATGGTAAATCATAATAAATTGTAAACTCTTTATACTCCTTTCATTATGGTTTATAATACAGTGCGTCCAAGAAAAAAACGAAACCGAGAGTTATCGATGTTTTATCATAATGTTATCACAATTATTATAATTAATAAATGTCACATATTTGTAAAGCTTAGATCCTCATCTTTCATTTGATTCAACTCATATGATGCATATTTCACACACGAGTGATTGCAAACAAATTGAAGAAAGAGTACCAAAAAGTCATTTAGCGAACGGTATCTGAATTTCAAGAAGAAAATCACATTTTCAGAAAGTTCATTTTCTACCCTTTCATGTGACACCTCAATCAGGAAAAAGGAGTCAGAAATAACAAAATTCTGTTTGTTTAAAGTAATGCTCGCATTTCCATAATTTTATCAAACGATTTCGTTTTCATTGGCTGTATGCCATAGCAACACGAACAACGAACTCCGTTTCGTTGACGATCAGCCATGCATGAGGTCTTGCGTTTTTTTAGTTGTTAGGGCAAACAGCCAGTGGAACATATTTGTTAGATACAATTAAGGAAATGCAAGCATTACTTTAAACAAACATAACTTTTTTATCCTGGCTCATTTTTTCTGATTGAGGCGTCGTATGAAAGGGCAGAAAATGAACCTTTCGGAAATGTGATTTTCTCTTTGCAATTCAGATACCGTTCGCCAAATGACGCACTCCTCACATTTTCATGTAAATAGTTAGGTTACTGCACTGTATTGTATATTTATGAGATAAAATTTACCTATTAGAAATTAATACAAACAATTGAAGAAAAAAAAAATCGTTGAATATCTTTTTGTATATAAAGCAGATATACAAAGCGACTGAAGGAGGTATTCAGGGGGGTACTTAGGGTCAGATTATATGCATGACCGCATATTCCAAAGTCAGTCCTTTCAGGTTGAAAGCATGCCAACGCCAAGGGTCAATATCAAACTGATATTTCTGATAATTCCCCCAAATTAAGACACCAAGTTCTCATCTCCTATGAAAAATTGATCCTGCAACAGGGAGGGGGTAAGGAGGAAGAGAGGGTCTCATCTCCAAAACTTTTCAATGGAGAATATAGTTTTTTTACATCTCAAACAAAATTGTCCACTCTCTGTAGCAATTTTGATAGGATGTATGAGGACCCCCCCCCCCTTTTACCTGTTTTTTTCATAGAAATCATCATGCCTTCCTATTCATAGCTCATTACAATAGTTTTTCCCCTCCAATCAAGCAATATTATGTATCACAAGAATTGTCGAATCTCTACCCAAAAAATGAATACACTCACTGCTCCATGATGTTTATCATAAATCTCTACAAGACTTGTTATATGAGTCGTGACTGGTGACATGGACCTACATGCTTGTACATAATAGTGCAGCGCACGTAATCTTGCTCCGGCGCTGAACATATTGAACTAGTTTCTGATTTCGATTTTGTCGATTCTTAAGATATTGCGAATGCCAGGATTGTATTTTGTTCAGCGAAATAACAGGTGCAAAATTATGCTTTTCATTTTGTATGAATGAAAGTAAATGCGATTAAATGATTAGGGTGTCTAGAAAGTGCCGGAGTGTTAATGTAGAAAGCTAGTAGGCCCATCTCGGTGCTCCTGGTAATCTAGGACAATGTACTGTTGTGACCTTTAAGTGCAAAGCTTGTTGTTGGGATTATTGTGTATTGGGGGAAAGACGGAATAGTTAAAATGTCAACACATAAACGAGATGAATGGCGATAGAAAATGTAACAGAGAAAGAGAGAGAGAAAGATAGAGAGAGAGAGAAAGAGAGAGATATGAAAGGGGTCGGGAGGGGAGGGGGTAGGAAGACGATAATGGAGATAAAACAGAACAACACGAATGAGAAATACTATTTGACATCTATGTAGATTTATTTAGCAGATATATTTTCAGTTGTATGGATGTGTTTAATTTTATATTTACTTGCATCTACTGCAACTCAATCCTAAATAGTCTTTAATAAGTTGTTTCATTGTCACGAATTACATATAATAATATACCTTTACTTGTGTTTTAATGTTTTAACAGATTTGAATGTATGATAAGAATCACATAAAATAGTAAAAAGAAGCTACATTTCAATAACATAATGTATTACTGTAATCACCCTTCTTAATGACGGGTTTTTCCAGCATGCACAAAGGATGACACTTAGATACTCTTCTATAAATGTTTTACATGAATGTGAAGGTTACAACGGGTTTAATCAAAAGAAAAAAGTCTTTACCCATCCTGAAAATCGACTGGATCCTTAACAGTTTTTAAGCCATAGCAATGGATATAATGTTTAAACTGTGATTATAACATATTTATGAATCTTGCTATCTACTTTGGTATAATCTACTTGAAAACTAAATTCGGCTTCCATATCGACGCTGAAAATTGATTATCAAGTTTATCAAGTTAACTCAGTTGAATTGTGTTTTTCATATCCTCTGAAAAATTAAAATGAGCAAGCGACAATTATTCCTTTAAAGTCTCTGTTACTACCTCTTCTCTGACTGGCTATAGAAAACTTCAATCATACATTGTCCAATTTATCCAGACACCACTATGCTTCGGGCGACACATATCAGGAATGCTTGTTGATATCTGGTAAATCAGAACAAATTATCTTCGCGTTGAGCAAATTCGTTTCAATTCATATCAATAAAGGGCTCATCTCCACTAGATCTTTATAGAGATGGGTATCATATCTATATATATATATAAAGAGGTTGTGCTGTATTGTCCTCTAGACAGAATATTTTGAAGTTGAATCATCCACAATACACTCAAATCCCTCGTTAGAGCTTCATGATTGTAATACACTCGAAAAGAAGAAAGATGGCTCCGCAACAAAGATTTCTATTGTGGTTTTCAAAACCAACGCAAGACTTTTGTGCTAGATAAACCAAACGGTCTTGACAATGGTGTCGGTGTATCCAGATATTTATACTGTGGACATTTTTGGGTAAATCCTCTTGAGGGTAGGGGGTGCAGCCGAAAACCCATTAAAGGTTAAAGGAACGTATTGATTGTGCCCATAATTACCCGTGACCATATACCATGACGTGCTGACAAAAAGAAATATACTTATATGAAATATGGTAGAAATCTATATGGTCACAGCCTGTTCTCTATTTTTAAAAAACAGAATCTTAAGCTACATACCTATCTAATATGCACTCCAGTTATTGAAATCGTTAAGAAAGTCGATAGATTAAGTGACGACGGATGGGATATTATTTTTTCTGATAATAGCCCTTTTGTAAAATCTGGTGAGCAGAGAAGTTGTGTACCTAATCGAACATTTTAAAGTTTTAGTTCAAGATAACTTTTAAATAAACTGCTTGTATCGTGTTGTAACCTAACTTAAGTTTTGAATACCGTGTTTGTAATACAGAAACAAAATTAAGAAAACAAATGCAATATAATGGAGAATGACCTATATTATTGTACCTGAGTTTGCTTGTTCAACTGTTGTGGATTATTTGTTATTTTAAAAGTAGGGCTCCAATATTGTGTAAATGAACTGATCACCCTTTTGAATTAGGCGGCTGATACAAATTAGAGCATTTTCACCTAAATCTGAAACTGAATATATATTTTGCATATAATTCAAATTAGTGCAAACTTTGATGTAGGCATCTAGACCCCCTAACAAAAACAAATTATGAATATGTTTTATTTTAATATCATAACCATGGTCTACCCGGCCTATCAGGTTATAAATAGCAAAATGTGTCTGTTGATCATTGAAATATCAATTGCTTGAAAACTGATAGACCTATCATTTTAACCGTCGAGCAAGATTGAATAATAGCCAGTGGGTGATACAGGTCAGCAAAGAGAAATCTTTCCATAAGTTTACGATTTATTCATTATGACACAAATCACCTCGGGCATTTCTCACTCAGGAATTTATCTTGACAAAAAAGATCAAAACAGAAAGCGTTGGTAATATAGCTATTAGTACCTCGTTATCTTTTATGAATTGTCGAAAGGGATAAATTCCCAATGGTCACAAATTCGAACCATACCTTCGAAGTCCCTAATATGAGCTGACAGAGTTCAAGGATAATGTGAAAAGTTATCAAGAACGACCGAGCTAATTGAAGCCTGATTCATAAAGTCCAGATGAAAGGGCGAATTTCATTTTTGTCTCTGAATGACGGAATTCGGTTCTTTCATCTCTGACGATTTTATTGAATTTTCTTTCCCATAGATTGTTACTTCCATCTGCAATACGACTCCACTACTAAAGATTAACCGGTATCTCTCTGCAATGGCTGTCGTCATGTACAAAGCTGCTCTACTAAAATCTGTACAGGAACTATTAGACTGATACTATTCACCTGGAAATGAGATTAAGTTTTGGTATTCTGTGCTATTTTTAGTCCTGGATATAACACAATTGACTGTCCTGATCAATTTACATATAACGAATTTAATATCTCATGTCTGTAGAACATGAAACGGCACATCGCCGGCCAGGCATACATGAAGTTAATTTTGCGATATATATGCAGCGTGCTGTCCTTGGATGAGTTAAAGCTTTAAAGGAGACCAAAGCCCTACAAAATCTACTTTGTCAACCCCCTCCATATAACATTTTGCCTTAACGCGAATAACATGAAATTTCCTTTTTCTTTTTCTCTACTTATTCTAATATAGTAATGATGCAATCTTGTGATATTGTTTTGTCGGTTAAATTGTATAATAAACGTGAAAAGTGAAGAAATCAATTCTTAAAACAAACAAAAATAAGGTTGTGGTAAACGCAGGAATGAATGGTTACTACTAGCTCCCTACTTCTATTTGATTTGATTTGATTTGATTTATTGATTTCTGCATTTTGTATATAATATTAATCAGTAACAATATGAATTTTGTTTACATAGAGGTAGTGTTTTTTTCAAATCACAATGAATAACAAAATTTATTTAACGAAATGATAGGAACGATTGACATAGCAAATGCAGAAGAGCTGCAGCGTAAGCGTGCGCTTGAAGTGCATTCAGCTCTTTAGCTTACGATTACAGTGAAAGCAAAATATGATAATAACAGGCAAAAACAACAGGAATTCAGTGGTACAAAATGATAAAAACTGACTTGCTTCAGGAGCCACAGAGAGAGAGAGAGAGAGAGAGGGGGGTGGGGGAGATAGGAGAACAATTGGTATTCGGATATTTCTATTTAACTACTGAGTAAATAAGTCTTACTTCTTTTAAATAAGATTTTGGATGCTGTGGTGTGTACACGCCATGCTTTTCCCTGTGGTCAGAATGTTGTGTGTACACTATGTGGTATAGTATCTGTTACCAGAGCATCACACTGTCGTATGTACTTTGAGATTGTTCTGTGTTTAACGTGTCACACTGTGGTGTGTACATTCCATGAATTTCTCTGTGATCAGAGTGTCACATTGTCGTGTGCACACTCTGTAACTTTCTCTGTGGTCAAAGTGTCACACTGCATGTGGTGTCTTTACTCTGAGATTTTCTCTGTGTTTAAAGTGTCACACTGTGGTGCATACTCTCCGTGATATTTTCTGTGATCAGAGTGTTGTGGGTACATTCTGTTACTTTTTCTGTGGTCAGAGTGTCACGCTGCCGTTTGTACACTATGAAATGTTCGCTGTGGCCAAAGTGTCACACTTTGGTGTGTACACTATGGGATTCCCTCTGTGTTCCAAGTGAGTCGCAATGTTGGAGATCACACTTTGTTCCACAATGTTGAGTACACCCTGAGTCATTCTGGGGCCTATAACATTTTCAGGTGTCTCATCTCTCTCTCTCTCTCTCTCTCTCTCTGCTTCCACAGTCCAACACTTTTTTTTATCACTTAACAAGAGTTTGCAATTTTCTAAAGTTGTGCTGCGTTCTTTCTGGCAAGGATATTTCACCTATTGTTTATGTTTCTTTGTATGATTTTACATTCTTCCATCGTGTGGGAAATATTACCAGGGTCAAAGATCGAGGACAATGTCGTGAGAGTTTAGATATATTCATTATCGATTCTACAATGAGAAAAATGAAAAGGTTATGAATATTCGGCCTTATGTCCAGATGTTGATGGTATTTGCTCAAAACAGATGCGGACGAGCTTCTAGCACCTTCTATTATAGAGGCTTAAATCATTAACACCAACTAAGACCAAGGTACGTGCAAAATGAAACGAAATACACGGTTTGTATAAAGTTGGTATAAATTTCTGCACGTACTACTATGGTACGTGCAAAATAAGAAAACAAAAACTGCGACTGACAACAATTTTTGTATAGTGGTACAGAGAAATGCACATCCTATTGAAATGAGACAAAGAAGTTTGCGAGTGTCTCATGTTAAGTTTGTTTGGCAATAAACCCATTTTGCATTTTGTTCTAGTTTAGAATATTGAACTAACGTTTGTCTTCGATTCACTCATTACATTATGGAGAGGTGCTTTTAACAATCTTTTCTCTGATTTCTCTCCATCATCATAAAATAATATAAAGACCATTTGATTTAGTATTTAAACGGTTGAATTAGTCTGGCCTGTATTTAAGTGATGAAGCATTCCTTTGAATTCTTTTCGCCTCCTCTTCCTCCTCCCCTCCTTCTTCTTCTTCTCCTTATCGATTTTGTTCTTATAACTGTTTGTATACACGCTTTTTATATATGATTTTATTTAATAATGGGGGAGGGGGGCTGATGTGCCCTTCCCAGAAATTCCTTGTGTTTGATAGACGAAAAAGACATTAAGATTTTGTTTAATGCACATTAATGCTTAATAGATTTGAATGTACCATACCCCCCCCCCACAAACAAAAAACAGCCGACGTTGATATCCACAATAATAATCCACTATTTATATTATTCATCAACACATTCAACATGAGTTTATTTTGCACAGAGGAAGAATTTGAGGGGGGTGCAAGTATGAAAATGAATTTAAATTGACCAAATACAAGTCATAAACATTTCGGTCGTCAAAGCCAAACAATCCTTTGAGACATAGGAATTGGCACGAAAAAGCCAAGGCTGCATTATATGATTACTATTACCCTCTACGGTTTACAAAAGGCGTGCCCTATCACTTGTAACTTTAAAGGGACTGTTTGAAACTTAAAAGGAAAAACAAAAAGTGGTTGAATTGCGCCTTATCTATCATAAAATCACTAAAAACCGAATAAAAAAGAGAGACAATGGAATATATATTGTTAAAATAAAAGTACTTCGCATTATACTTAGGGATCGAACATGGGTCTTAGTACAGTATTAATTTTGTAACTCTCTTTTCATGGAATGTCGGTAAAAAAAAATTAGCTTCAAAATGCTAGCAGTCTGCTTCTTTAAATGCAACAAATTCAATCCCTTTTGTTACTGCTTTTTTGTTAATGCTTATGGAAATGAACTGTGCAAAGAATTTTAATCTCTTTCGCTCAAATTTCGATAACAAAAATTATAATCAGCAGGAAAGTCCAGCTGGGCTATCGGTTCTGAAAGACTTAATAGAAGTTCATGAAAATATGAAACTCCATAGTACAAATGAGGGGAATCGTGTGAATTAGACAAAAGATTAAATATTTTCTTCCACCTAGTTTTTTTTAAATCTCGGCTGTATGCTTGTGTCAGCTTTCAACTCTCATCATGCAGAACTATACAATGAGAGACCTGACAAAGATCAGATAATAATATAATAGTCGAATCATTTGTCGCTTCGCCTCCACCAATCGATTGAATCGTTCTCATGGCACAACCACAGCGGTAGGAAATATTTGAGTTGGTAGGTGGTGGAGCAGAACTTTGCTTCGGATATATGAGTGTCAAAACAAATATTTTATAGGAAAAAAAAATTGTTTACCGAGAAAAGACGAAAGAACATTAGTCTACATGGATGACGTATAATGCTGCAGATCGCATAATGATTATTATTTCATAATAGTATCTAGCAGTCAATTTGAAAGTATGATCGAAAAATAACACATGGAGACGAACATATGCACAAAAACCATTAACTATTAATATATCATAACAAGAATTCGCCTGACCCAATCGACCAAATACTTGTACTCAAGACAAGTTGTATGATTTTAAACAAGTAATATCACAAATCAAGAACATCACAAAGAGCCGTCCAGAATTCAGATTCAGATTCAGATTAATTTTGAAAACAGCTGGTTGAGTTTTTGAAAGTTATCATTTCAATCTGGTTCTTCGACCTTTACATCCATGTAACAAGGCGTGGCTTTCCGGTATATATTCATGCTAAGAATACTTATAACAGGTGATGAATTATGAGATGGTATCCTTATCTATAAAGTCTGCACTTTTGTAGACACTTTTATCTCGAAGCAACAGTTAGTTTAAAAACGCGATGTAATTAATAAATGAATACTATATCATTGACATGTAAAATTTTAACGAAATCACAAGTTTTAAAAGGAAATTATCAGTATAGAGTAAACGTATACATGGTTTGTTTTAAGTTTGATGAATACAATATTGATACATGCTTAGCCTAGTGACGCTGAAAATGATAGAAATAGCATGTTGAGTGAAAAATCAGATTCTCCTTAGAATATACATGTAAACTCTATTTTCTCATGCACGTAGTTCTAACGTTAACAGTCCATCACTATGAAAGAAGTAATTTGGCACAGAAAACTCTAAAGATGCATAGAATTGTTGCTCGCTTTCATTTCTTTCATGCGAGAAGATATAAATCATTCAGGGTTTTATGGCTCCGCTATTCATGCCTTTCGTTAATGAACCAAAAGTAATAATCTACTATGATGCACAAGAACACTTTAGTAACGCATGTACTTTTGTCTTTTGATATCTATTGAAGGTACACTGTATAAGCTACCTTAACTGTCGAACATAACCTGCGAAATTCGGATTGGATTATTAAAGTTGATGTTTGGCTATAGCTGTTTTCTTTACATGATTTGGATTATACTTTGACGAACCCATCCGCAAACTGAATTGGGAAGGTATCAGGCTTGAAAAAATAACAACATTATAGCTTCGTATATCATGTTACAATAGTTCTTTGTTTGTTTGTTTGCTATAACGGACCATGAACATGTATATAGCTGTGTAAAAGGTGGCTACACCATCTAAAGAATTTGCCCTCGAGTAGATATTCACATTTCTTATCAATCTTCTATTCTTTCACGTCCAAGCCATTGCATCCATGTTGGTGGCCCAGCCTTGTTGAGGTCTAGTCCTAAATCGAGGTCTGACATGACCCTTGTCATACTGGCAAACCCTAAAATTCACCCCAATAAATAATGACCTCTCATTGTCTACCAAGTTCACCACGGTCATGATCAAGTTCAAGGTGCATTAGAGTATTAAATAGGACTTGTCCTTCAGATAAAACCAAAAATCAACAACAACAGACTCAATCCCGATGTATGGCCGTTGAAAACGAAGCGTTATTTTGTTGACGTGTATGATTGCGTCGCTGACTGGCACGGCCTTTGACGCATTTCGTCACAGTGAACAAAACAATGATGTTAATAACGTGCAAATGTGTGCAAATAGCATTTTCAAATACGTGTTTGCGTCGTTACACAAGATGTGTCATTTTATTGACGAAAGACTGCGTCAGGGACTGCATGCAAGGCCTTTCTGCACCTTATGAGAGTGGAGTCCAATAAATAGTAACTGCGCAATAAACAGAGCAAGGCGTTTGTACTGATTGCCCTCTCAGGCTTGATTATTGCAGGTAATAACGCAATCAAAATTTGATATATACTAGGCTGCGTCGTTTATTCGTTTAGCAGTCTTGACGCCAAAGTTCAAATTCCTTCATTAAATTTCCTGAGACAGTGGATGCGTTACTAGTAAATGAATTATTGTGAAGTGATCATCGAGTCAGACAAGAATTTTGATTAGCCAGTCATGTTTAGGAGAACTAAAATGATGTACTTTTCGTGATCATGTCTTGGACATGGCTTGGGACCACCTCATCGATACCAGCTGGGAGCAAGAGTTCATCTATCATCTCCCAAGAGGTAGTAAGTGGATGTCCTCAGACCAATAATTCATAAATAGTTCATCGTCTTTGATGTAGTTCGTGTATTTTTGGAGGAATCTTACCGCTCTTAATCTCGCTGGGGACACGAAATTTCAATAAAATTTGAGACGAAGCCTCGATAATGCCAAAACTCCATCAAGTACAAGAGCAATAATTTTCTTTGTTCAAAAGACAGATATACAATCATGTCAATTACTTCAAAGATTGAGGAATAAGATTCATGCTACACAGGGAGCTACCTGAGTTTATCAAGGTGTATGCTGTATTCAACCCAGTTATCAGGTTTTTTGCTAGTATGATTTCAAAATCAATTACTGAATAACGTTTCATGTCCGAAGCATAATAGATAATTTGCGTGAATTAAAAACTACTGGACTTATAACCAATCACAGCCGGATACTTTCAAGACGTACCTACATTTGAGCTTAACCCTTTTTTTTGAGGGGGTTATACAATATACCCTATTTTTTGTATAGTTTTATAAAAAAATTTAAAAATTCTTAGAAGACTGTACAGGCTCATAATTATTTACTAAATCATATTCGAGATTGGCAATACATAATATATCAGCCGAGAAAATGTGATTTGTATCACTTTCAGAGTGAAATGTTCCGAGAAGACTTATACTTTACGGAACATATTCAGCACACATTCTTATTTAGGCAAAGTTAGTTGTTGAATTGTTACAGTATGGCACCATGCATTGTATGAATCGTATTAAAAGTTGAGGAATCTAATTGATATGTCATAACCCTACACCTGGTATTTAAGTTTAACCATGATGGAGAATGTTGGAAAAGGAAAACAATTTAACAAGATTTTATCTGTTTGGGAAAGGGATCTCGATAAAAGCCAAGCTCTGTTCCATACAACATTTTCTCACAAGGCGATCGTTCTAAATAGGGTATTTCCCAACTGGGTCGCCCAGTTTCTTATGGTCTGTGCTTAAGAAGCGCGTGCTGAAACGATAACGTACTAGATTTAGCAAACCCAACGAGAAAAACACATCTTACAAGTGGCAAAAGCGACTGCCAGCTATAAAGTAAAGAACCACATGGAATACCAATTTTGATTGCGTGCACGTTCTTCCTCTTTGGTTTCTAGTTTATCCTTGAGGAGCGTTTAAGCCGTAATACTCGGTGAAATCACACACACAAATAATGACACTTGTTGACCATTTTTCGTGTAATTGCCGCGTCGAATCATCCAAAGATGTGAAGTACTTAGGCAAGAGAGTCTGGTATAAATGTGGATTCTTCTTAGACCCATTCAAGGTAATCGCACTTGTCATTTAGTAATTCAATAGAGTATCTTGAAGGTCACATCAGGATATCCCAAGTCATTCAACACAAAAGAAGACCTGTACCATCAGAAATCAAGTCACCATTTAGAAAGAAACCTCACGAAGGGCCACACACTTAAAGGCCCGGTCACACAGAGGGGACGAATGAGGGACGCACGGCCAGCGCATTGGAAATTCGCAATTTTGGCCAGTGATTTGTCGTTCGCTAGGCGTGCGTCTTCATTCGTTATTTGTTCGTCGAGCGCGCTGGACCCACGCTATGCATTCGTCGTCATTCGCTGTGTGCGTCGGGAGTTTTTGAGCATGCTCAAAAATGTGCGCGGAGCTCGACGCATAAATGTACACGCCAAAGGCACGCAAGACATGCGCGGAGCGCGCTAGACCAGCGCCAGACATACGCGGAGCACACGCCCTGTTTCCAATGCGCTGGCCGTGCGTTCCCCATGCGTCCCCTCTGTGTGACCAGGCCTTTACGATTTTTAACAATCGTGTAGATCTGATTTAAAGGTAGATCTACCATGTCCTATTTGCAGGCCAAACAAATGAAAAGGGGACATTCTGAAACACAATACAATTTAAAACTTCCCTCGAAACGAAAAAGCTTGAAAATGCCTTTTAGTGTGAAAATGTAGACCATTAGTACTGTTGACGCCGGAATCAAAGTGATTGCAATCATCTAAGTAATAGTCTGATTTTCAGACCCTTTTACCGAATGGTCGTACCTTTTGACAAAGGTCGCACAAAGATTCAATCAGTTTAATTTTGGCCATTACAAGTAGTGGGTTATAGATGTAGACAATATGCTCATGTACCTTTACAGCTCATTTTATGAATGTCATTGAAGAAAAAAGACGTCAGTCACTCAATAGTGTCTGGCAGTATTTCCTTGCATAATTCGAATACTAGGACACTGCTAATATTTAAATTTCACAGATAGGACATACTTGACATATTCATAATCCCTGCAAAGTCCTACAGAATATGTTGTTGGCTGCAAAAGGGGCATAGTTTCTTTAATGTATGGTTAACTTAAATTGGAGTTGTGAAGGAAATAGTGGCTGATTTTAGGTCATTAGTATTTAGGTTGTTTGAAAGAGGAACTGAAAATCGTATAATATTGGTTGCTTTCAACCAAGATCACCTCATCTTGTTATTGTAACGCCATATTCTGTCAACTTGTTATATTCGTGTCAAATTTGTAGTGTGTGTTATGAAAGAAAGATAAATAAAAATTGAACTTGAACTTAAAGGCCCTGTCACACCTTGACGATTTAGCCAGCGTTTTTTATTAAAGCGAAACACGTCATGTTAATGTCTCGCGTGCCCAAAACTTATTTCTAACCTACTGTATGAGTAACGTACTTTGAATGTCGAACTTAGCTCTAACGCATATTGAAGTAATTATATAGACGCATTTGACGTGTTAAAGAAGACCACATAACTTACTGAACGTGTTTATAACTCACACCAACCATATAATGGCGTATTGGCAGCGTTTAAAAGTTAATCGAAACATTCTATTTAAAGGTAAAGACCAGTTATGGTCAAGCGATTGCATTGGGAAAGAAACGTTGTGGAATCGATCAGAAAAGGTTGATCATCTAGCATCTAGCATCTGCAAGGTTCTGGAATCATCAAAATGATAAGAAATCTGGCCCATTCTTCGTAAAGTTACAAGCACTATACACAAAAAAATTTATATGGGACTACCCTATATCTCTCACAGACCATGAGAGAGACAAATTTACCAAATATATGAATTAGTAGGCGGTTTCCCGGCAATTTTTTATCATTATGTATTGTCAAAACATATTCTTTCACATGATGGGTAATGAGAGCTTTCATTTCAATTTTTGAAATTGGGGCGTTTCCAATACTGGTCTTTACCTTTAAGTCTTACGTTATGTATTTGTCCATCTCGTTACGAATACGATGTGTATACACAAAAAACACCGATAGTTCAGCGTATGCCAGCGTTTTAAAAACATTTTGATAGGTCGACATACGTTGGTTAAATCGTCAAGGTATGACAGTGCCATCACCAGTATCCAATTAATATATATTTTTCAAGAAGACATGTTGCCTTTAAAAAAATCATCATAACTATATTCGAAATGCCAATCACGATAAAAGCGCTGGAATTTGTTCCTATTCATAATGCATAATGTACCGCACCATACAGCCGTTGACTCTTCTTTGCTCCCTCTCAACAAAACCGAATTCTGTCGGCAGCCACTGCACAAAAGAAGAGATTACACAGGGTTGCTCCTGAATGAGCGCGATGTAGAAGAAAAAAAGAAAAGAAAAGTAAGTAGGTGGAAAACATGGGAAATTCAACACGTATTATGGTAACTAGACAGAATGACACAGCATGATTTGTGATCATCATCTCCATGCCTAGACTTTTAGATGTCCAGAATGCAAAGGCAGGTTTACAGACTTTAAAGTGACAAGAGAAAGATATAATACATTTGAATACGTATTATTTAGGTTAACGAGAGGAAGGGTTACCAAGGGTGGTGAGATAGATCTCATGAGTTCCATTTCAATTTAATATCATATCTTTTTTAAAATAATAGTTATTGCCTTGATTATCAAATAAATTACGCGAATTACGCCAGTAAACCATTGCTTAAAGGTAAAGACCAGTATTGGAAACGCCCCAATTTCAAAAAATGAAATGGAAGCTCTCATTACCAATCATGTGAAAGAATATGTTTTGACTAATACATGATGATAAAATTTGTTCCTCTCATGGTATGTGAGAGATATAGGGTAGTCCCATATACATCTGTTTATAGTGCTTGTAACTTTACGAAGAATGGGCCAAATTTCTTATCATTTTGATGATACCAGAACCTTGCAGATGCTAGATGCTAGATGATCAACCTTTTCTGATCGATTCCACAACGTTTCTTTCACAATGCAATCGCATGGACCATAACTGGCCTTTACCTTTAAAGGATGTCTAGTTCGCTTATAAGCAGGAGAAAAGTGCATCGAAATAGATAGGCGGGTTAAAGTTTGAAGCCCCATCTAAAATCTCTCAGTCGTAAGTCATGGAAACCACATAAGATATGGATACATGTAGAAGATATGAATATAAAATAAACTGCGCCCGTACCTCGAAATGTGATAGAAATTGTGATTTAATTTTCATTGCGGCGTAATAAGTTAAACGCTTTTTAAGTCCGTCACTTAATACAGGTTTTATATAGCTTGTTATGCTTGTGAAACATGTTAACATTAATGTTTCTGATATAGTTTGTACAATTCCATTTGCAAGCTGGTAAATCAAGCGAGCGAATAGACATCACAGATGATGATATCTTGAGATGAGACTGAATAAACAAATATGTTGTTACTTCAACAGATAAGGAAGAGGAAGCAGGGGTGACATCGTCAAGACACTGGTAACGATTCTCAATATTGGGTTTAAGATAACACCTTGGTTCAGGTTTACCTACACCCTCATTAACCAAGTTTTATGTTTGCAGAGAGAGGTTTGTAACTTCAATGAATCAACATATGCCATTAAACAAAATCGAGTTCTCAATAGCGCTGTAAATATAATATGGGTGACCACTACTGCGGCAAAGCTTGCTTGTATCTGTTTATGCAGCAGTGTCCAACGTTTGACCTACTTTAAACAATACAGAAATTTACACGTTTGATGATAATTATGAAACGTATGCTTCTAATTCATAATGGAGAAATTATGGCTAGGACTGGAGGCTTAATAGAAGGCAAGATAAAATCAAACGTTGGTGCCCTATTTGTCTCTCATTAGAGTGTCGATTCCATTCAAAATGTTGTCTTTGTAAATTTTTAAATGATAGTGAAGTAAGATATAACATCAGAAAATAAATGCGATAATCATGATAATGGCATTGGTAATTATGGTGTGTGCTTTTCTATTTGTTGTTGAGTATGTTTTTTTTCTCATAATTCTTAATCACGACATCAACGTTGTTAACCCGGCTGATGGTATATCTTTCTTGTGTAACAGCAACTGAATAAGACATGGTATCATATTGCTTGTAATATTGCAATACTGATAATGACATTATCATCAATTCATATTATAAGCACCATTTAGCACATTTTCTAACTGCCTTTACAATTATTACCCTAGTCATGAATTACTCACAAACAATACCCTAGCCATGCCATTTTCGTAAAACATTTTATTACCTTGTGGGCTACATCGCAAAATTAATCACAACTGCCCAGTCAATTTCGAGACAAGTTTTGAATTCATTTGTATTTATGTTAATGAAAAGCTCTGCCAACAAAATATAGTCATCTTGTGGGCGTACATCGCAAAATAAATCACAGATGCACAATTGAATCTGACGATACCGAATAATACGTCCGTGTAAGCATTAACTGGTATGCATGCTTTGATGACAGACAAATACTCAAATTATGATCCGGTATCATTGGATTATAAGGTGTATTACATCTTTCTCTTTTCATATCCCTTTCTTTCTCTGTTATAGTTAATGTATAATGTCGTCTATTTTTCAAAAAATTAAAAACTCCTTGTCTGTGCATACATGATGTACGTTATTTTGTATTCAAATCTACAAAAAGTACATTGAGGTATCTTAATTTTTGATATGAGAAAATGAAGAACGTTTGGAGTTAAACTGAAACAACAATTACTAAACGACGGTAGTGTCGGTCTGGGAGTCGAACCCTCAACCATTAGATTAAGATTCAAGTGAATCAACCACTGTATCACGACACCTCCACATCATTATCAATATTCATTATTTTGCAGTCATCTGGATCATGAGAGAGGAAAGTGAACTTTGGACATCATGGTCTTTGTGATGTAATGCCTCTGGAAAGCCTTGTAAAACATTAGACGCTCATACAAACAATCAAAATCAATGTTTCTGATGAACCTTGTTAAAAGGTAGATCTTGATTGGTCATTAAGTGATGGGTTTCTTCGGGTTTGTTACACATGATAACATATCCTAAGTTTTGTGAGCCATGACTTGGAAAAAATGCATGTCAAATTTTGTAATGTTTTGTTGGGGGATATAAAAAAAACTCCTATCAGTGTATTAATACCCACTTAAAATCATTAGAGGTGAAAAGCCCATTCAGATAATTGTTTATTAGCGATTGGTATGATGGAAAGATCAAGAAAATACCATAGATTGCCTAAACTCATCAAAAACAATGGAAGATTGATTTACACAACTCCCAAGGATACGAATTTAGAGACACATAAGAAGCATCGATCGTGCGAATCAAAAGAATATGAATGATAATGTATTTCGAATAATAAAATAAACACACAAATACTCTTTCTAAAAAACAGTCTCTTTGACGACAACTTTGTGTACAATTTGCATACATTAGAAGGGTAGTGGAGATCAATACTATATTTTCGTTTCATCAGAGAAATGAATAACAGACCTTGTGCAAGTTGGGCTAAATACACACTATATTTACAACAAAATATTTTTAATACACTGTTATAGGCGTTTAATATTTTTAGTCGACACGACTGCATTAATGATTCAACTTTTGTATTTAAACATAAACTTTTAGTGAACAGTCCTCAGCCAATAGGAATGTTGACGAAGTAAACGGGTTTTCTCTTCCTGTATTTACAAATTAAATGTTACCAATTGACAGAGTGAATAATCACAAAACTTTAGTTTAAATGAACAAAACCTAATTATCTACCACTTTCCACTAAATGATATTCAGAAATTAGAACAAGATTTGTCTAATTAGCTGTTACATAAATCGTATAGCTTACTGGTGGTGCTTATTGATATTGTCAATTTGTAAACAAATTTCATTTGATGGTGTCATAAATTTCACGTTCATATATAAATATCACCTTTTGGTTCAGTAAAAAGTCATTCAATTCATTATTGAAAACAAAAACGTGGACAAACAAAACAAAAGAGGAATGTGACATAAAAACTGTTTACATGTGTATGTTAAAAGAAGGCATAGGTGTACTTAAATGTTTTTTAAAGAGATGTTGCTGTAACACTCCCTGTCTGATAAACAAATAACACGCTGGACTATATTTTGTTGATGTAATGATATAAAAGCATGCCTTGTGGTGATTGTTCACCTCGCGACGCACAGTAGACCAAGAAGGCACTAGTAGAAGAAAATCTAGTAACGAGCGAGCAAATCACGAGACGTTCATTTCTTCATCACTCACAGCTCATAGTGATATATTATGCATCCATTCAAAATTTTGTTAAAGCAGTATACATCTAGAGAGTTTTAATGTTCGAAAATGAGGTGTATGGTTCACTGACTATGCGGATCTGCAACCCTATACCTACCCCGTCTCGAAGGCTTACGCTGACAGGAGGGTCGACGGATGCTCGCCAGACACAAGTAGAAAACGCAATACAAGTACTTTTGCAAGTTTTGAAGAACTTTAAATCTCGATCTTTTATATATATATATATATATATATATATATATATATATATATATATATGTATATTATGTTCCCTTATACGCGATCTCTAATTCTACGAATGAGTTAGCAACGGTATGCAAACTGGTTGATGCACCAGAATCAACAAGTATCATCTCAAACTGAGTTTAAGTCTTACCTTGGTAATAAGTACGTCCAAATTATGTCCACAGGATGTTCTAAGACTATAGATGTACAGTTTCTCGCCCACGTATCAATTAACACCTTTGGTAAGGCGAAGAGCGGGTGGGAGGGGGCAGACACTGTGCGTCTTTGTCTTTGTTAGTAGAATAAACGAGTCCTCTAAAAAATTGATTTAATTCATTCAGCGATCTTGGAAAACAGGATATGAAGATCCATGTCTCATTCGGCACAAACAAACATCACTTTTTAATACATGCCCTTATCCGTGATACAAGAGTGATCTAGAGGATAGTCCTCGATCTAACCCTCTCGAGTGGTGATATGACCGCTTTGCATGGATCTGGGAATTAAACCAAACAGCGGCGGGAGCGTCCCAGATGGTAAGTATATCTCAAGGGGCGCGAGACTAGGTTGCAAACAACACCAAAATACCGACGGACAAGCTCTGATGAGTCCAAAAGAATACAAGGTAAACATTACACCTATGTCAATCGGGACACATCAAGATAGAGGAAGCAGAACGAGATAGGAGAAAGATAGACTCAGACGGAAGATCGCAGAGTCAACACTCCAAAATGTGGATCAATGGAAGAATTTGAATGTAGGCTACAGGCTAGAGAGTATAGCCCCACCCATTTTAACCACAATTAGTATTATGATTGGTTGGTTCAGTATATGCAACATAGCATACTGCATTTGCCAGGATCGATTTGGAACCCGTGTTTATCACAGCTTCATGTTTTTGCTACCCAGGCACGTGATAATAAATCATTGGCAGTGGTGTCGGTTCAGGAAGATACTGGCACGTTTATTTCATTCTCATAAACTTCAACAAAAGACCATGCAGGCAATCCTGCAACCAAACAAAGTTGAAGTGGTATTACTAACCAGTCACGTAGTGATGACTGTGATTGAATCGGAAGGAAAACAAAAACACTTATAGATTTTGTGAAAAATATATTATTTTCATTTTTCTTAATATGGCATTTTATTAAAATTTAGATTGAATTGTCATTGGGGATAAATTTAAATACCCCCTGTTCCTCACAGTAGAATAGCTCCGCGGAGCATAGTGCCCCCTCCCTCCCTCCTAAATCGAATGGCAAGAGAGCATGACTATGATTGTTTAGGGGCAGGATGTGGGGGCAGGATGTGGGGGCAACATTAGTTGCACGTTGACAAAACTTTGACGCTCACCCCATCAGATAACAATAATATTTGCACATGTTTCTAAGGACAAACGTGATTGCCCTTAGTGTGACTGTTTCATAACTCATTTATGTAATCTCTTTTTATTCATAAATTGGATGTCGTTAATTATCAGCTGATTTCATTTTAATATATTGTAGGTAAGAATTATCCATGCATCACAAATTACAAATGTACTATTTTGTTCTACTCAGTGGCGGATCCAGTGGGACACCAATGGCAATTGCCCCCACTCTCCCTTCTCCCCAAAAAGGAGGAAAAATAGAAGAAACACGGGCTGATGACCTTCCCCTTTTGTTTTGGTAGTCAGACGATTTTGTACTGCATTTTAGAATTCGTCTTCCCCTGGATCCAAACCCTAGATTCGCCAAATTATCCAGAAATGTGGCACCTAAATTTGCGTCGAACCGTATCTAATTAAAATATTAAATGAGGTCAATAATAACATTCCTCAAAAATATCTATGTCTCTCTTTCTCTCTCATTCTTGCACTTCATTGCCTTTTTCTCATCCCCTTTCTCTATTTACATTTTCATTCCATCATCGCCGTTGTACCGTCTAAGCTGTCTTTTGTGCCCTACACCTGATATTAGGGGTGTTATGTTTTTTTTTGTCCTCAATGTCAGAGGGTAAAGTAACATGTGATTGTCTTGTTTCGCATGTAGGGATGAAATTTGCATGATTTTTAATATTTCAATATTTTGCCCCAACTCATTCTTAAACCAAGCTTTACTTGAATTCATTGTCAAGATGTTTGTAATTTTATAGATGTTCATTTGTATTTCATGTGATTTCAATGCGTGAATACATTGAATTAAAAAGATAGAAGTAACAATAAAGGTTGACTGATGCGAGAGGTTGCACTCCAAATCATACATTGTGATTACATACGTGAAAAATGTAGATGCAAACAGAATGATGATTCCCTCCACTTCGGTTTGTTCATTTCGGCATTGCAACGAAACTGATGTAAATGGCAGAGAACCAAATCGGTTGCTCGGTTGCCAAAATCAAGTGAATTGACAATTATTTACCTATACAAGTTCTGGTCATGTGGATAAAGTACTACCTTAATGTGTAAAATGAACATGAAATCTGAATTGTGCATGAACCTATCACATAATCACAGTTGCTTAGAAGCATTTTGTACATATTGTAAGTTCAAACAAAAAAGTTTCAATGTTGGTGCATTTAAAATAACAGTTGTCATTTTTTATTTAGTCAAAGTGATTTAGCCAGTAAATTGCAAATTTAATTTGGAAAAAAGGATATATACTCAGTATTCGTTTTCCGTGTTTTTCTTTCTGCCATAAACTCGTAGGAAATTGCTTACCCGGGGCTATTCTAGATACATTCTGTCCCTTCTCCCGGGTCCTACCATCCAGGGCGGATTCCTCTCCGAATTTAGAATAATGGGTACGTTACTAATAGCCCCAAAAATATTATTTTGCTAGGTCTATGTTCAAAGAAATTAGATTGAAGATTGCCAATTTTCTCAATAAGGACATGTCAAGCATCCCCTCTTCCATCATACAGTGTGCTCTATCTCTATTGTGTTGATGCTATCTCCTGAAAAGGGTTAAAATGCAATCAAATCTGATCAGAAAAGCCCTGTCCTCATCTTACCATCCAGCATTTTATCACAGCCCCAGAGGTTTCACACGAAACTCGCCCCCCCCCCCCNATAAATGTCTCTTCACTACAAATTGTGTACATTTCTTTCAAGACTTTACGAAATGAAGCATCACGAGTGTATAAAAATGAACCATTTAGATGCCCCCAGGCAAACTACATATTTTGTATAGAAATGGGCCCCGGAGGTGATGATGGTCTGATAACGTACAAAGCTATTAGTCATTTTCATGGGAAACATTCAAATCCGCTTAATTTTAAACGTTTCCCGAGGCATAACTGACATGTTTTTCTCGTTCTTAGCATACCGGCACCCAATTTTATTTCAGCGTTCACGAATTTATCACTCGAAAAGATCTGATAGCTTGGTGAAGTATATCATGATATAAATTAAAGAGAACATAGCCTATTACAATATGGAACGAATCATCCTATCATTATGAAATCTTATACATTTTATATCTAATGATAATCATGGCAATACATAATCATATATCATGTATAAATTCATATCATACTACATGTATATCATAGCATATCATAACATATCATTTCATTTCATTTCTTTAAAATAATGACAGTGGTTCATTTATTTCCACACAAAAAAATCTGTGGATATATGACACGTCAGAGCAAAGATTAAGAGATATCGTCGTCGATGTATTGAGAAATAATACTAAAATGCGGCCCTATATACCGTTGTTTATATATCTTCTCCATTACAGACCATAGAAGAAGATCTATGGTGATACCCTATTTCCTCATTTCATACAGCTAGAGGGGGTGTTTATTCAGTCACGAACGTTGTCAAGGTTAACTTTGATACGAAACAATCTTTTAAAGTTTTGCGCCAAAATCGACTTCTGATTTGATCGTTTTTCCTCAAAAACGTGTTTGTCTAGCTTCAACTGCGAAAGAAAACAAAAAAAAGAGCCAGTGATTTGACCTGAGTTTGAATACACCCATTTTCTCCCTCGTCTCATATTTCCCAAAAATGTATTTTCATTTTGCCAAAGTCATTGGTCCTTTTGAAATAAACAGGTAACCAGGAATAAGAACGAAATGAAAATCTATGGCAGTTTTCTGTATACCTCTATTAGCTGATGTGCTATTAGTTTTGCTAATCCCTGATGAATTACTGTTCATGTTCATTTTATTGTCATGGATGACCATTTTCCTTCAACGTGTGTGGCTGTTTGATTTGCCCATGTTGCCTGTTCAACAAAACAGTTTTAAACACTTTTTGAAAAAACGGCACATTGACGGTTTCATATAATCATTAATGTCAAAGCTAAATCGCATCTCCAACATTTCTATTATCCCACTCCGCTGTCATTTGGTTACGAAGAAATATCAAATTTGTTAAACTCAACACTATTTTGTCACGAAAGTAAACAAGATATTTGATAGTTTTGATCAACTTTCGGTTCCTAGACCGGTCCAATATCATTTTTATATGACCGTGTATATGTTTTCTCTGGTATTTTTTATTCCGGGCGGTGGGGGAGGGGGTCTAACCTTTAGCCCTACCGTCAATGTCTCAAATGAGTGTTTGACGAGGTATTCAAAGCATGTTAAGTAGATTGTATCTTTCATTAGACAACGAATTATAGCCCTGCGGTCTATATTTAGTCTTTACCAACGATACTTATCACTATAGTCTTACGTAACATTGTTGTCATTATATAGATTTTGATCTCCATATATAGCAGCAGTTCTAGGAATAGGATTTTACTGTTTTCGGCATCTTTTGACTGTTTCTACAATTATTTGATACTTCTTCTTCGTCACACCCTGGACAAACAGTTCGGTACCGGCTG
>BEXV01001841.1:54071-70808 GCA_003118195.1 Hemicentrotus pulcherrimus
CCCCCCCCCCCCCTCCACTGAGCGACTTTTCGGCCAGCGCGATTTTCAAAATTTTCGGGAGCAAAAATTTTTGGCCAGATTTTAACCCCCCCCTAAAAAAATCCTGCGTACGCCCCTGTGCTTACGTATACAAGCGAGGGGGCAAAGCAACCGAACGGTAGCGTTTCGAATTTTGAACACGGATGATCAGTTTCCTATCCATTTCTTTCCTCAAATGGAACACAACATTTACAAAAACTGTTTAAACTGTAAAAGGCAACCGACATTTAAAGATATAGAGGTCATGCGATTGCATTTTGAAAGAAACGTTGTGGAATCGATCAGAAAAGGTTGATCATCTAGCGTATAAGTATTGGTGTGTACTGCAAGGTTCTGGAATCATCGAACATTATAAGAAATTTGGTCCAGTTTTGGTAAAGTTACAAGTATTGTACACAGAAAGATGTAAATGGGACTACCCTTTATCTATCCAGTCAGATCGATATGATAATTTAACAAATATATCAATAAGTAGGCGGTTTCCCGGCAAAGTTTGTATCATCACGTAATAGTCAAAACATATTCTTTCACATGATTGGTAATTAGAGCTTCCATTTAATTTTTGAGATGGGGGTGTTTCCGAGGCTCGTTTTTACCTTTAAGATTTTTTTCACATTGTGAACCTATGAAAATGCTATTTTTGCTTTATCCTTTATTAAGGGCGTATTTATTTTAAAAAGGCTGACGAAATTTAAATAAAAGGGAGCAAAGTGACGAGAATTTAATATTTCAAAAAATTTGAGCAATAGAAAATATAAAAATATGATACTTAATAATAATAATAAAATAATAGTAATACAATTATTAAGCTGCGCTGGTTAAGAGCTCCTTTTTACTATATTCTACAAAATAAGATCTCTCAGTTGAAAAAGTTTTTAAATTGGATTTGAAAACATTGAGAGATGGAGTGCTTAGTATTTCTATTGGTAAGCTATTCCATAGTTTGGGGGCAGCAATAGCACAAGCACGGTAACCAAGAGTTACCTTAGTTTTGCCATGAGGAATCTGAAACAATAATTTATATGTGGAACTGCGCAGGCTACGACTGTGTGACTGGACTTTGAGTTGAAGTAATTCTGTGATGTAATTAGGAGCTTGGCAGCTCAATGATTTATGAACAATATAGGCGCGATATTACGAGATGCTCAAGCATCATGAGCGAGGGAGCAAAGTGACAAAGCTGCAGAAAATGTTCGCATTTTGAATTTAACAAAAAAAAAGGTGACCTGATTCGATAACTCTATGTTTTTTTTTAATTTTATTTGTTTGTCCCCAAAGATTCTACCACACTTTGTTGTTCCGGTCAAAAGAGGGCTTTCCAGTGAAAATAAAATGTCACACTTGCAGGAGAAGCTCTTGGAAATCATGTATATACTGAAGGAAATCAGTAGTATTAGTATAATTTCAGTATAAAGAGACAATTATAACACATGGTTGTTCTAGACTGATTTTTGGTCCCCTCCTCTTGACACCAGTACCCCTGGCTGGACACAAGCTACGCATCTGAACCTGCCATGGAATGTGAACCGTATTTTTTCTAGGGGTAAGCTAAAGTACCCTATAATGAAATTGGAATAATTTTTCTCACCTTTTTTTTTTAATGAAACAATAATATTGTGACGATATGGTTTATTCTTGATGAATAAAGTTTTTATTTATCTTTCCAGAACTTCATTGATCAGTTAAAAGAGTTTTAGAGATCGTTCTATAAAGTTTTGGAGAATAAAACATAGTCATTATTACAATCATTACAGGAAAAGAGATAAGAAACTGAAAATTATTCTGGCTTTATGGGCAACATAATTTATGCGAAAAATAATTAAAGGTTCTGTAGCTAGGAAAATATGTCCAAGATTAGAGGCCCGGACTAAAGGACAACAGTGTATCCAAAACACATTCAACAAAAACGACACAAACTATATAGTCGGAGAGAATGGGGTCAAAAATTGGAAGTAAGGCAAACAATTTGCAATTTTGCTCCAGGTACATTGTCATTTGTTTAGAGATAGTACGTGGAATACATTTACACTCTTTATAAACACTTTTTCAAGAAAAATCCTGCGTATTTTTTATTACATGTAAATGAAAAAGTCGATAACCTATATAATAACTGCGCCTACTTTGTCTCTTGCCTCGATTTTTTTTTGTTTTGTTTAAATAATTTAGCGAGAGAGCCAATAGCCTTTGTCAGGCAAAAACAATCATACCTTACAAATATTGACAAGCCTCTCATGTTGCTGTTACTGTTCCTTTTTTTGTAAATAGAGTTTTCACGTTTTGGCAATGAGGGAAATAATAATAGTCAGAATATGGACTTAAAACGCGCTTGTTACGAAATACCGTCCTTTTAAGCCTTTACAATATTGACTCCTGTAATCAGATTCACTCGCGCACAATACTCCCTGGGGAGCCTCCCACCATTCTTATGGACACCGTGGCAATTGATAACACAAAGATTTTCGCCATCCTTTATTCCAAGTTCCCCTTTCTCATGCATGGGTGTACATGGTGTGGCAAATGTAAATAAATGCCTTGCCATAGGACATAAGTGCCGTGTCGGGGATCGAACGACCTTTGCATAAGAAAAAAGTGCACATGGATCCCGTCCCCCCCCCCCCAACTCAGTGTTATTTAGGGTACGCGTATGCTGGTTCCCTCTTTTCGAAAGCACCCCCTATCTGAGGACTGCCAACATTTCCCGAACCCCCCTTTCGCGGGCTAGCTTTTCGCGGGCTTTTCTTGCCTTGGAGACCCCCCTAAATACGGAAAAATGCTCATTGTACCCACCTAAATTCGGAATAATTTCTCAAGAGTCCAAAGTGATGAGAGAAAAAAAGAAAAACACCCCCTTTTTAAAGAAATCTTCAGGTAAAAAGTCAGGGGGGGGGGGGGTGGGCCGGCCAATATAGAGAATTATGAGAGCGTTACAATTTTGACCTAGAATCCCTCCACAATTTTACTATGGCGCCCTCTGCGGGAAAAGCTTATAAGGTCAAGCGCATGCGCGCGCTGATCTTTCAGTACATCAAGCAACATGGAGGCCTATCAGAATTACGAGGGACATGCAACAAAGCGTCAAAGAACAGATACAGGAGGAAGGGGGATACAATCTGGAGCAAGGGTATAACTTTACTTTGCAATCAAGTGCTTACATAATGAATGATATACCTTGTCTGTGATGAAATGATTTGTTGTAATGGCATTTTTAGTTGTGACATGACAGCTCAAGCCAAACGCCGACAGGCTGTGTTGCCGCTTGCTCGGCTCAATGACCGGCGCGCGGCTTGAGTTGTGGCCTTGGGTTTTGCTTGGCTTGGCTTTGGCTTTGCTGGATGTAGATCTAGATCTACGCGTGGATGTCGTGCGAATGTTATTCAATTTTTAATTGTTTGTAAGGTTGTAGTCTCTTTGTTCCTATGTATTCTTATCATGCGTATGTGATTGCATTTGGCATGTTTTCTATTAAAGGTAATACAAAGTTTTGGTAAGGGATCATGAATTTTGTTCAAATGAACATAGTCTAGGGGTCTAGAGTAAAGTACCCAGTAGAGGTCTACTCGGCCAGTTCCAGTTTTCGGCCGATTGGTTGGATGCATGATAAAATTCCTTCAAAATACCTCGCATAATAGCATAACACATATTCCACACATACCATACCATGCCAGTGTCACTGAAGAACCACATTAGCAATGAAAAATATATCCTAAAATATCACATTTTAGCGATGCAATCGGCGTTCCCGCTACCCGAATCTGAAAAATCGAGTATCTTACGCGTGTCTGTAAGAAATATGGGTGCCATAAAATGAGATTTATTTCAAGTATTTTTCAGATTTAGAGCCCGATTTTGTGTTGATCGCAAGCTCAAAAATATCTCATCGCATGTATTAGCAGGACCCCGCCACGCACACACGATATGCCTGTCTAATTCACATCCCAACTTCTGATCATCGCGGCGCCTGTTTTCGGGCAGGCAAGCACCCGGGAGCTCCGGCGTAGGATACCTGCTCCGCCCGCTCGTGCTATACATCAGCGCGGAAACGCACGGCGCGCGCGAGCGCTTCCTATTGACTTTGTACATGCGGCCGAAAACTGGCTCGCTATGGCGATAACCGGCTCCAAAACAGTGAAAATTGAAATCAATATTGTCATGGCAATTCGTGATTTTTTAGGGGGGATTCTGTTTTTGGCTTAAATAATTATAATATTTGCTTCATGATTTGAACAAGAAATGATAATAAAAATTAGGAAGTAAAGAGTCCAAAAAATAGGATTTTGTCTTAAGTGGCCGAAAACCGGCTCCTTTACTCTATTTGAAGCAAATGCGATTCTAAACGGTAGGGCCAAGGGGCGCTGGTCCGAGAATAAGGATCGTCTTTGTATATGCGGGCCCGATGCGTCCTCAAAAATAAGGATTGTCTGCTGCAGACGTTTCATATTTTTCATCAGCGCATTGTCGATGCAAAAAAAGAATTCCCGATGATTTTCTTGAAGTATTTTACATTGACTTTGTACAGAGACTTGCACATTATGAGCAATAAGTCCTTGGGAAGACGGACAACCCATAAAAGTAGACGGTGAACTAGGGTTATATTCCCACAGGTTCTCCATTTTTCGCATTACCAGTGGGCGTTTGGTAACCAGAAACAGATGCGCCGATAATTGAAACTGTCCTTATTTTTGAGGACGCATTTTGTCTGCCTGAGCGAAATTGGCTTAAAACTCGCCGCCAGCCCCCGAGCAGGCTACTTTTGGGGGTTGTGACCATAGCTTTAGGCTTCGGTATGCCATGCCTGGCACTGGTACTGGAATATGTTTGTAGCTTAGTATAGTGTGGTATGTAGAGCTATATTATGAAAAGATTTTGAATGTACATACTACATGTACATGTAAGCAACTAAGAATCCCATCTTCTCTTCTTCCCTTCAATTTTTTTCATCCCCATCTTCAAATTCCTTTTTATGCTAAGCAAATTCATACAAGAAAATATGTTCACCAAATTGACTTAAAAACACATTAGACAATTAGTCTGAACTAGGCCTGAGTCATCACGGGTTTTGCCGAACCCGGGTTTGACTTGAAAATTTCGGGCGGGGACCAGGTACCCGAAATTTTCTCCACTGACACTAAAAGTCGTGTGCATGCAGCGGCGGGAGTTGAGATTGCTATTCTAATAGTGCGACGGATATAACAGCTATTGCTTTCAAAACAATAAAATAATCAATTGAATTCAAATAAATATTCTTTAGAAATAAATGGATATCGTTTCACTTGACGGTAGGTGTTTTTATCGCTCTAAAAATGAGCCTCCAAGAAAAGAATAACGCTTCGTGGTACCGAGTGCGTTCGATCAGAAACGGATGTGGAAATATGACCCACTGAAGACTGAGCAAGTTAGTAAAGTGCCACACACAAGACTAAAATGTTGATCAGACAGGGAAATATCACGTGATCTAAGGCCCGCAAATTTTTCCCTCTCTGCCGCCATCTTAAGTCTACTGCGCGCTGCATGGCAATTTACGTCTCTTTTTAAAATGATGGTATATTACACAGAAGAGTGGGGAGGAAGCTTATGAGTTCTGACATTTTTATTTTGCGATCTTCCCTACATGTACTTCAAAGGTATAGAATTTACCCCTCCTGTTACATTTTTCAAATAAATGTACTTATTTATTAATGTTATGCTCAGCTGTTCTTAAAAGTGTACTTCTATGATGCATTTATTAACAGGACTTATTTGACGATCAGCACAAACCTCTGCCATCATGCGTTGTCCATGTGAGCAACCTCTCTGAGAATGTTAGTGATGCTGATCTGGTTGAAGCCCTGCAGCCCTTTGGACCGATTAGGTATGATTCTTGCCTCATTTCTGTTGAGCCCCGTGTTTACTCACGGTGTCCATATTTTTTCTCTTTCTGAGGTTTTGTATGAGGTAAGAAAATGTTTTATTGAAAGTTGTTGAATAAACAGTGCACTGAAGAAATCGGGTAAAGGAAATATTGAATCAAGGAAATAACAGATAAAGAATATTAAGTCTCAAAGCAAGGTTACATTACAATAATATTGTCAACTAAACAAAGAATAAAAAAGTAATGAGAGAAGAAAAAGCATGCAAATTGTGTATTGCTTTTTGTATAGAAGTGTTCCATTATGCTGGCCTCAACAATTTGTCACCGCAAGATAAATAATTTTAGATATCTATAAGTCAGTTTATATTCCAAAGCAGCACTGTTTTGAACAAGGACTTGTGTGCAATAAGTGAATAATGGTGCAATGCCTTGATTTTTATTTCACAGCTTTGTCCATCGTATTCAGAAGGGTCAAGCACTAGTGGAGTTTGAAGAAATGAAGAGCTCCAAAAGCTGTGTTGAATTCACACAGGTGAGTCATAAATGGGCGTATTCTTTTCTCATCTTCATTATATTGCTTTTTCCACATCAGGAAGTTCAATGTTAGATTTGGACGATTGAAAGGAAGTAATGATTTCTTTTAGCTATTGTGTTTGGTGATTCGTAACAATATTGAACTTTATAAACAGAAGATATATTTGAAGAAAAAAAAATGAAATTGGATGCCAAGACTATAAAAATATCACTGCACTTTCTGTTCCCAAGTTAAGCATGAAATACTTTTTAATGTTCATACAGCATTCCTCTGTATGATGATTTTTATCGTTGAGTATTCAATGTAATTTTGATATCTAGGCTCATCCAGATAACATCATCAATGTTGGGGGAAAGCCAGCTTTCTTCGACTACTCCAACAGTGCCAGGATAATCCGACCTGGGTGAGAAATTGATTTTTTTTTGTAGTATAATCATCATCTGTATTTTTTTTGCTGATTTTAGTGGCATGTGAGAAATGACTAAAAATTCACATGGGTTTTTTTAATGTGTACTCAGATATGCAATTAGTTGGAAGTCCTTGCTATGCTGCTACATGTAGGTCTGCAATGGAAACCTATTGTGTAATTTCTAAACAGGCTTATGCTGAACACTTTGCGTTCCACTCTCTCTTCTGTTGTGTTTATCATGTAGCAGAATCAAATAGTTTGTACAGGAAACCTCCAAATAATGGGTGGAAACAAAAGTTTGGTTCACTCTATTTTTCATTATCAGTTTCGAAATATGGATGAATGGATCTCTGCTACATGAAACTGTACTGATTTATTGATATTTTTACCTCTAATACAGAGAAAATGACAGCGAGGCAAACAATGTACTTCTCATGACAGTGGTTAGGCCAAAGTATAGAATCACCACGGTAAGTTTGAATTATAAACCCTTTTTGGGTGAATGTAATGCAAAGTTTGATTTAAAATTAAAAGAAGCGAAGCATACATGTATGTTTAGGTTAACTTCAAGATTTGATGGGAGAATTAAGTAAACCCCTTTCCTTGAAACTTGATTATAATCATTTCTTTTATATGGCAGTCACATCTGCCAGGTAAGAAAAAAGTGTACTTGCCTAACCTCTTTGACAATGATACTTTCTCCCTATGTCTATCTGCTCTTGTGGAAAGTGTATTGGGTTCATTTTGTGCATTCAGTATTGTTATTCTACTCATAGAACCATTTGCATCCTTTTTGAAGGACCAAGCGCTTCTAATGTTTAACAGTCTGTGCCTGGAAAAGGGGAACTTACATGTAGATACTTTTTATGTGCCTTTACCTTTTATGAACCATTTTTATCATTTCTGTTTTACCACTTGTGTCTTTGTCAGGATGTCATTCATACAATATGCAAAGGATTTGGAAATGTCCTCCGCATTGTCATCTTCAAGAAGAATGGAGTCCAAGCCATGGTGGAATATCCTTTTTTACTACATTCTGCTACCTTTCTTATATGCCTTGACCCCCCCCCTCCCCCTCTCCTCCCATTCCCCTCTCCTCCCATCCCCAAGTAGCACTTCAGTACATTTACCATTGTTATAAGTTTGCACCTGTAGGAAAAAAAGAAAAGTCAGAACAATTTAGATACATGCCTGTGCAAGCATGAAGGAAAAATCTGAATCTAAACATCAAATTGAAATTGTGTGTGATCAGTTAGTCTAGATTTTGCAAGTTCGGTGTATAGCACCTATATCATTCCTGTACATGTACATGTCCTGTCAAATCAGCAGGTCAGGTATAGCGTCAGGTATTGGCAAACTGTCAATTTTAATTTGGTATAGAACATGTCTTTGGTAGATTGATTTTTTTCAAATGACTCCAAATAAGCAGATTGTCTAAAGATTCCTCTGCCTTTAATTCAGTTACCGGTATTAATTTTCTATTAACTCTCATTTTTTTCTTCTGTACCTCAGTATGTATTTGATAACTAATAGTGCTGATGAAGCAATAAGTTTCCTTAACTCCTTGAACACGTTTGACACAGTCCAAAGTGCCACTCATGCCAAGCAGAACCTGCATAACTGTGACATCTACTCTGGTTGCTGCACCCTCAAGATTGACTTTGCAAGGGTATGTGATTCTCTCATTCGGTACTCTACCCATCAAGTTTGTTCTCTCCAATCGTTTTTTGATAAAAAGATTAATTGCAACTCTCTGATATTCAGGCCTGCTGATATTACTCCCTATATTTTCTAAAGGTTGTGTAAAGTAAATGGAATATACACAAGGTTGAAAGTATAAAATCTAGCCATCCAATTACACAGATCTATAACAAAACAAAAAAAAACGTTTTATTGAAATCAACTGCAATAATTTACGGATTGAAAGAGGGATTCTTTTTTTTTTTTAACGTAGATCCCAAAATGTTTACCATGATATTGAACAAACATGTTCTGTATGCAGTGTCAATAGTCATGCACTTTCTTTCAAAGACTGCAATTTGGTAAGGAATGTTGATTTGTCCACCTATATACATGTACTCCTATTTTGTTAATGCAGCCTAAAACCCTGACTGTCTAAAAGAATGATGGAGAGACATATGACTACACCAACCCAGGCTTGAATGCAGGTAAGGTTTCCCTACATGTAGCAAACTCATTGATATTTAACACTAGTTACACAACTTCTTCATTTACCATTAAATGAAGAAGGTAAAAAACGTTTTGGAAGCAACCTTTTAAAATTTGTTACCCGGTGCTTTTTCGCATGTCAGGTGAATGAAGTGATTTAAAAGAAACAGAATTTTATCTTTACATATTTTTGAAAGTATCTTAATGATATGAATGGGACAAAAATTGATCCCCAGTTTACATGTATTACATAATGTTGATGACCTGTGTTATATCTTTTGCTTTTAATATGTTTCCAGTTATTTGTATCTGTTAACAATTTTTTTAAAACTTAAGGTACTGTATATAAGAAGATCTGAAATTTCTTATTATGTACAGTTTTTGTTACAGAATGTGTTGATACATGTACCTTTCTCATTGACATTTGACACACCAATGGTACACAGATTATGAGTTTGCACATAAAAATGCACTGGGATTTATATATGCAGTCTTTTCATTTTGATCATGAGGCCAAGTCATGTAAAGAGTTCTGATTGATCCAAATCAATTGTAAATCCTCTAATCAATTTGCAAAGTTTAAATGACTTACATCTCATGTGCAGAGTTGTGATTACTATCAACTTCAAGTTGAGTTGCGATTGATTTGAATTATTCACAACTGTTTAAAAGACAGGGCCCAGATATACAAATAAATATGAACAAAAACTATCAAATTATACAGCTTGCTAACCATATACCAAAAGAAAGAACGAAGTGAAAGAAATATAGAGTGGAAATACACAGTTAGTTTATGGACATGTATGTCAGTATATTGTGATTAATTTTTTCCCTTCAATTTCTGGCCGTTAATTTAAGAGTAATGAAAACACTAAACATAGAAGAAAATACAAAATGTTGCCAAGTTATATGCTTGGTCATGTATGTATTTTCTAAAGGAATGGTATGATATTCACTGTATGATCAACACTTAAAAATGGAACAAATAAAATTTGTTTCTTGGTATAATTTTTTATTTAATGTGTATATCATAAACATTTTTATATGCTTTCAAACATTTACAAGATGAATACCGGTACATACAATATTGATGTGATATTACTGTGAAGGGAAAGCTAATTTAAACACCTGACCAGAACAAAATATATTCCTAACTCGGTCAATCTTGCATAAAAAGTAAATGTTGATTAAACAAAATGATGCTCCATAAAAATTCAAATTTATCCCTTTACTATTTCTTCACAAAATTTGGGCACAAACCAAATTTGAGTAAAAATAAAAGAATTGTAGTTGTACGAGTACACGTACAGAATGTTACCAAGTACATGTACATATTACACTTTCAAATTCTACATTTTGACTGATACATATATTTACAATAAACAACCTGTACATTTTTGTTTTTTGACATACAGTATCTGTGCCAGATTTGAAAAGCAATGGTATTTCTGTAGTCTTTTGTCAACTTGTTTTTCAGTATTCAAATGTACATTTTCAAACATATGATGTTGGTTATATTGTCTAAAAACATGAACATAATATCCAGTTAACCACAGTATGTCTACATGGTTTATTTTTTTAATCATGATGTACATGTTAATAAAGACTTCATGTTAAAATAGTAACATTTTGTCTGTATTGTGAAAAAGAAAAAAAAGGAGAGAACACAAAAAATAATTATTTTACAAAAAGTTCTCTTTTGTCAGATAAACATATCAGCTCATAATATGTCTTTGTTAACCGGACATTTACATTTTCTGCCCTCGATATACATATAACATACTGATATTCTCTGTGTGATATATGTCCATGCATTGTCTGTACACTGCATGTATGTCTTATGTTGTCAGTACACAGCTTTTACTTTTACAGAACAGAGTCTGTAGCTTCACAATTACATTGCAGTATGTACACATGTATGTAAGTTTTATTTTGAAACCTTTCAAATTGTACATGTAAGTATAATTCATTTCTCTCTCTGTATTTGGAGAAAAATGAAACAGCCATTTCAATCTTTACTAGATCATTGGTGTGAAAGGAAGAAAAGAAAAAAAATTACAACATAGACCTATGCACATTTTCAGATTTAAAGAGAAAGAAAAGCAAGAAAATAAAATTTCCATTAAATGACACTGTATAGCAAGGACTTTTAGAAACAAATCTATTTTACCTAACAAGTGCATAAGAATACCACTCTTCCATGGCAATAAGACAACTAAGACCAAAAAAAAAAAAATCACAAGGCAATCAGGTATTCTCTAAGTTTTCCACACACCATACTATTGCAAAGGTTTTAATTTTACTGTGCTGGAATGTTGCCATATTTCAATCTTTGCAATGGCTGTTTTCCAGTGTTCATGTTAAGTTTATGACATTTATCATAGTATATAAAAAAAGAAAGACCAATATTGTAATAGATGTTTTATTTCACATATTATTCTCATTGTACAAAGTTGTGTATTTAATTAAAAAAGGGAGACGGGTAACATATATATCAGAACTCTGTCGAGAACAGATACATGTAGAGTTGTATAGTGATCTTGACACTCTGAAACAGTACATCTTGTCAACTTTGTTCTATGGAGTCTTACTATGGACAGCTCATATTGATTATAAATGTGATATCAATTCAATGTAGCATCATAATCTACAAAATTGTATATACATGTACAAGAAGTAAGTACTATTTGCTTCAGAGAGACTGTTAAAAGAAATATTGAACATGACACACATCGGACAGTATGGGATATAAAATGTGCATGGAAGAACACTTCAGTCATAGACCCAGAGTACATATATCTAGTCAGAGAAGAATATGAACATTGCACATAAACTGCAGAGACACTACTACGAGACACCTCAAACTCAAATGACGCCTTCAAGTTCCATCACCACTGCCCCTCTCAAAACAATGATAACAGAAAGCACTCATGATGTACGGTACCTCGTGTTCAACAGGCTAAACAGCACTTCATCCAGCTTTTCCACCAGTGCTGCATTCACCTGGGGGCAGCCTAGGCTAGGGAAAGCAACGCTGATTTCAACATCGCCGTTGAGCACCCAAGGAGGCAGGCGCCTTTCAGCCAGGATACATCTTTCTATTGGGCATAGATGAAGTCAAACATCATTCAAGGGCTTTATCACTGGAATCTTAAATTCTTTTGTACAATTGAAGGTAATATTGTATTCAAGAGAGTAAGAGTAAGTGGTATGTATGTCAGCCTACAAGAAAGACCAGGATTGACTTGGCTTGCCCCTGATGTCTGCAGGAATAATACCTTTTTGTTCAAGAGCTTGAAAATATGTGTGACACAGCTAGTATTTTTCTCTAGTGAGCAGTTCTCAATAAATTGTTAGATATAATAAGTTGAAGGTGTCTTGGTAATTCTTATATAAATAGTGCGAAGGAAGTATTGAGGGGTACCGGTATATTTATTGATGTAGTTAAGGTAGTTCATTATCTAAGTGTAATTTGGTTTACAAAAATGAAACAACAGTAATTGAGGATATTTATTTGTACCTCAAATTTCTTGGGCATTGCCTCATGAGATTCTTGTATATTATCTGTAACTTGTTCATTTTAGAGTGGCTTACTGAGGTCTTTGTGTGATTATTGGAAAACAAGAAAACTAAAAGCCATATCTTTTTATTGATTTAAAATAAATTATTACTGAAATGATTGCCTTTTTGTAGGTGTCTTTCTAAAGTTTCCAGTTTCCACTCTGATTCTCTGTTTAATAATGCTGAATAACAATTCTGGTCTAAATGAGTGTAGTTTTCATATAAAAAAACAAATTTAAGAAAAATGGTTGTCAGTTTCACTGTAGATGGTAGTTGGTACACCAGGGTCTGCCAGAGGAATATGCATGATGTCATATTCATCAAGAAGATACAAGAAAAATGTGTTGCCCTTCTGTAAAGGTAACCTCTGTTTTGGATATGGTATGACGAAGATGATTATATTGGGACAGTTTTCCAATCTAGATTAGTGTGTACTAATTTGATTGTGTGTTTGGTTTCCAGCTGCCCAAGGTCGTGCCCTTCTTGATGACCCCCCTGAACCAGCTTACAATGGACCCACCACCATGAGGAGGGAGGGTCCAGGAGGTGGACCTCCTCAGTATGGAGAATATGGTATGCATCTTATATGTGTGTGTATTGAGATGAATAAATAAATATAGGAATCCAACTTCATAACATGTTCAATATATTTCCAAGGCTGTGAAGTTTGATTCTTTCATTGGACACAAGAAATTAACACAAATTTGAAAGAAGGGTCATAAATGAACAGCTAATAGAGGAGAGAATTCAACATTTAGAATAAAGTTTAAAAATTATCTAATCAATGTTGATGTAGTGCAATAGTTTATAGACTTGACTATTCTTACCTTAACTTGCTTTTTTCATTATTTTATTGAATTGTAGCATTTATATTTGGTGTTTATGAATGTTTTGATTATCTTTTTTTGTATAGTTATTTTTATATTATATTTATTCTTGGAATTACGTTGATAGGCATGTTGGCCTTTGTTGTTCTACATTACATAATGAGCAGTACATGTTTCTTCAGAATCTTTGTTTTATATAAATATATACACATGTCAATTATATTTCTTTGTTTTTAACCAAATGTGGAGATTAACTTGAATTGAATATATTGAGTTTTAGGTTCATTGCCTTTGCACATATTTTTTTTAAATGAGTTAAAATTGAACTTCATTGTGAATCAATCATTGACTGTTTTTTTTTCCACTTCTAATTATTGATCACTCCGCAGGAATGCAGGGTCCACCCCAGGGTGGGCGACGCGGTGGACCTCCAGGTTTCCATGATCAGGGCTTTGGACCAGGAGGACCCCGCGGCTACCCAGCTGACAGGGGGGACTTTGGTGGGTATGGCGGTGGACACCAAATGATGGGCATGCAGGACCCACAGATGCACCAGCTAGGTAATGGTAATCCAGTGGTGATGGTCTACAACATGAACCCCGGTCAGATGAACTGTGACAAACTCTTCAACCTCTTGTGTCTCTATGGCAATGTGATCAAGGTGAGGTTATTGTTCCTGTAGAAAAGCATACTCCTCGTCATTTTGGCCATACTAAACTATCGACGTCGTACAAACTTTCAACTCTCAATGATATTTAAAAGTAAATTCTCAATGAGGAAGACACTGTTTGTGTGCTTACTGGGCATGAAATTAAATTTGTATTCATGAATAAAAACATAAACTACTTAACAGTGGATATGAAGTATATTCAGTGAAATTGGGCCACTGGACCCCACCCTTTATGGCTCTCTTGCTCGATTTGAATGCTTGCTCCACAAAATTTATTCCTGCAACTTATTGGCAACTCTGATTATGTTGGAGAGGGATATTTTCTGCACATTATTTTTAACTTCTGGTTTTGATTTTCAGTATTTTTATTTTATATCTCACAAAATACTACAATGTAAGTTCTTATCTTTGCAATTACGCATTTGTAACATTTATTTCAAGATACAAAACTCATAATACTGTACGATCAATTGGTAAAAATAAAAGTAAAAATAAAAGTAAAAATAAAAGTAAAAAGTCACAAAGTCAACTCACATGTGTGTTGCAATGAAACTTTTTTTTTTTCTTCCCCAGGTGAAGTTCATGAAGAGTAAGCCTGGCTGTGCCATGGCAGAGATGTCAGATGCCCTGTCTGTGGAGAGAGCTATCACTAACCTCAGCAACATTGAGTTCTTTGGCTCTGCTGTCCAGCTTTCGTAAGTTCCCTGTTAGTCAGCATTAGACTTATTGACTGAAATATTAGAGAAACTTCAGGATACTGTTCATCATTTCCACTTCTCTAGTTACAACACAAACTTAACTTAATCTTGATGTGAATCGACCATAAAAAAAAGCTACACTGTATTGAGTGAAATATTGTAAGGAAATGAGAATTGAACAAACTTATATTCCTTCTCAAGTGTTATAAACTGAATAAATGAAGAACCAAATGCCCAGGAGAATTTGTTATCAATCATGCGCTTTTATGTTGCACATTACTTGAAATAGTTGTCATTGCTAGGAGTCTACAGAAGCTTAGTCATAGCAAATTCTTTTTGTGTGTGTGTGTGTTTTGCACAGCTTCTCCAAGCAGAACTGCGTTGCCTTGTCCCAGGTGCCCGGTGAGCTTCATGATGGGTCACCTTCCTGCATGGACTACACCAAGAGCCGTAACAATCGCTTCAGGAACAAGGAGGCAGCAAGCAAGAACCATATCCTTTCTATAGCTTGTTAATCTTTGGATGGATGGAGAGAATTAGTTTGATATCATAAGTCATTAAGGAATTGATTTATTGTTGATAAAAGAGCTAGGTAGATAAAATGTTAGTGGATAGATAGGTGATTATACGATATTAATACACATGGATATATTGAGGGTTAGAGATAGATAAGAAGTTGATAACTAAATTTTTACTTCGTATTTTGATATTTCTATAATCTGTTATTTGGCTGCAGCATAGATCGTTTTTGATACTGATTATTGTAGTTCACATTGTAAATAAAAGAACATGTCCATGATGATTAATATTAGGCTAAGATTGTATCATGTGTTTTTAAATAAAATTTGTAAAAATTACAATAATAAAATGTTGATAAAAAGTTTGATACTGCTTTGCTCTCCTTGACTCATTCCATTACGTATTCAGCAGCCATCCAAGGTTCTGCATTTCTTCAATGCTCATCCAGAAAGTACTCCACAGACCATCAAGCAGGTATGTCAGTTCACATTGATGTGATGATTGCAAACAAGGGTTAGATTGCCTTTTAACTCCTGAAAAGAGAAAGCATTATCAATCGTTGAAGGGTGTTATTTTCGTTGAAAGGTGTTATTTTCGTTGAAAGGTGTTATTTTTGTTGAAAGGTGTTACTTGAATTATAAATTCTTTATTCAGAAGAAATCTTTTGGGTCTACAATAAGCCAGTTTACAGTTGCAGTCTCAGCATGAGCAGATAAAGGTCATTGCAGAACAAATTTTGAAATACACGGAGACAAAGTACTGGATACGTGCTCATGAAAGTTATGTAATCATTGTTTATTAATGCACAAGCAGTGCACTCCATGATACACAAGTAGAAATATTCTTTGAAAAGGGGAACCAAGGGGAATATAGAACCTACATCGCTTTAGGAGTGATTATTTGAAAATGTACAAAGTGGGACCTCTTCATGTTTTGAAGATCTGTGGATATTCAGGGTCATTGCAGTAATGTGCTAACCGTGAACTGGTCTATTGGCTGCCATACCCAATTATCTACATATACACCTGGTTTCCGACATTCTGTAATTGAACAGACAAACAAAATTATTTGCATAAAGAGCATTAAGAATAAATAATATAATCAAGATATACATGTAATGATGAATTTTTTTTTAATGTGATGTCTGTAGACAAATATCATTTTGTGTTATATTTAGTCCATGAGAGCCACCCATGCTATGATTTTCTTCAGTTTTTTTGTCAGACATGATTCCTAATAGGTGTTCCTCAAATCTTTGTTTTTACTTTCTCTAGGTCTTTATCAATGCTGGTGCCAAAGAGCCTACCGCTGTGAAGATGTTCGACCAGAAATGTGAGTAATTGTCTTCTAACATTTGTTATATAATATTAAAGATGAAGTTGAGTTCTGGTCATGCGATTGCATTGTGAAAGAAACGGTGTGGAATCGACCAGAAAAGGTTGATCATCTAGCATGTAAGAAT
>BEXV01001842.1:44089-66139 GCA_003118195.1 Hemicentrotus pulcherrimus
ACACAATTCAAGTGAATTTTTGCCATCAAATTTTTGGGGCTCCCAACACTTTAGAGAGACAATAAGTGAGGTGATGAGAAGTGAAGTGAAGTGAAGTAAAACACAAAATTAAGTGAAAATAGAGTGAAAATACGTGAAGTAAAGTAATTCAAGGTATAGTGATCTCAAATAAACTAACTGAAGTTTAGTGAAGTTTAAGTGAAGTCAAGACAAGTGAAGGTTGATGAGGTTAAGTGAAATTCAAGTGAAGTTGAGTGAGGCAAAATTTAAGTGAGGTAAGTTGGCAAAGTTAAGTGGATTTAAAGTGAAGTACAGTAAATTAAGTGAAGCAAGTCAGTCAAGTGAAGTTATTATGTAAATTGAAGTTAAGCAAAGATAGTGAAACAAAAAAAGTTCAGTGAAATAAAGTGAAGTTAAGAGAAGTACGGTACATGTAAGACTTAAATTATGAATAGAATGACTTGTGAGGAAAGGAAAGTTTATCCAAAACTCAAAGATTTTTCCTTGAGTAAATTTTAAGGGGAAATACGACTTCAGTAACGTGACAGTGAAAACAAAAGGTAATAAGTTATAAGCAGACTAATGCAGGCAGTGTACAATATATTCATGTAATTGCAAGTCTATGTGAAATGTCTATGGTGCCCGTGAATTCTTATCTAAATAGGGAACTGATCAGGATCTGTATGTACAATGGTGCAGTGCAAGGAATCCTCAGGTCAGGGATGATGTGTTGCAAATGTAAAGAATGATAATTATGTGATTGAGACTAAAAGAATATAATCTGAAAATGTGTGTGGATTGAAGATCCATTTAGACATGATTAGTACAAAACCACGCATTGACTTTGCAGAGGGGCCACTGATGCCCAAGTATGATCTTTCAGCACTATTAAAGTTACATATGTACCTACTGCCTTCCTTCTACACAAAAATCCTATACTTGCAATGCTGTTCAAGTCGATTTACCTTGTCATGTTTAATTGGGACCTCAAATATCACATAAAGGAATTTATTCCTTGAAATGCTAGAGCGCCGTAATGGCCGCCTTGCTAAAGCCAGGGCAGCGCCAGGAGCGTCGCGACATGACGGACATGTACGCTTTATAAGAAGCCACCGTTTTAATTATTATTACGTTCAAATTACATAATACAGATAGCTTGGATACAAGTTGCTTTTACTCAATTGTCAAGAAAAAAAGAGACCAGACATGTTGGGTCCCCTTAGATTCTGTACACAATGAAACCTGAAAAAGCCTAATAAAAAGAGAGGTTGTAGGGTCTAAATTCAACCAGGGGCCCCGTTTCATAAAACTTGTTATCTATAACAAATGCTAAATTTCTATGGCAAATTTGCTCTCGGCCAATCAGATGCCATGATTTCAGTAGCTTAAAACAGTAGCTTGTAACTTGTTGATATCAAGTTTTATGAAACAGGGCCCAGATCCTGAAAACTGGCACCCCCAGATATCCTCCTACCACCTTCACAAATCCTCACATCGAACCGTAGCTACCTGAGAGAGATAGTTACATCACTGGACGTTGCTTCTGATTGGTCAGGCATTTCATGAAGCTCCAAAACAGTGGGGTGTTTCACAAAACTTGTCATTAGTGACAAATGACAGTTTTTTGTTATTATCTAGTGAAATCCTTGCTTCTGATTGGTTATCAGCAGATTTGTCGCCATTTTTGTGATTTTTCATTAAAAAAAGGCTAAGGTGAAACACCCCCCTGTTCCCTCCCATAGAGGTGGTTGTAGGTGGGAGGAAACAGCTTGGAGCTCCACGATTTAACCTATGGCTCATCAGAAGTGTGTTTCGCAACTATCTCTCTCAATATGCTCNTTGATATCAAGTTTTATGAAACAGGGCCCAGATCCTGAAAACTGGCACCCCCAGATATCCTCCTACCACCTTCACAAATCCTCACATCGAACCGTAGCTACCTGAGAGAGATAGTTACATCACTGGATGTTGCTTCTGATTGGTCAGGCATTTCATGAAGCTCCAAAACAGTAGGGTGTTTCACAAAATTTGTCATTAGTAACAAATGACAGTTTTTTTGTTGTTGTTATTAGCTAGTGAAATCCTTGCTTCTGATTGGTTATCAGCAGATTTGTCACCAATTTTTGTAATTTTTCATTGAAAAAAGGCTTTGTGAAACACCCCCCTGTTCCCTCCTATAGAGGTGGTTGTAGGTGGGAGGAAACAACTTGGAGCTCCATGATTTAATCTGCGACTCATCAGAGGTGTGTGTCGCAACTATCTCTCTCAATATGCTATGCACCAAACTATATCCCCATGCTCAGTGTGTCAAAAATGTCTGATCTAAATACCCTTTCCTTCAGGAACTCGAGATTTGTGTTCCAATTAACCTAATACAAATTCCCAGATACAATTGTGGTAATTTACAGGCAGCGCAGTGCCATGTATTTTTAGATCTAAAAGTTGTCTGTTAATGCCATTCGTCTTACGGCTTTAATTTACCACCTTTGGCCATCCATATCAGATGGGAAGTTTAAACCATGGTTAAGGAACCTTTTTTTTCTGAATCCAGCAAGACACATTTTATGTTCAAAAGCCTCAAGTTTAGATCAACTCAGTAGATATCCATGGCAGGTGGGTATTCAAGATTAAAGGCTTTTGGTAACACCATTTGGTAGCCTTGACAAAAGGATATACCAACAGCCTCTACAGTAAGAATATGACATGGTGTTGCAGAAACCCTTTGGTTGTGAAGCCTCAAGTTTGTTGGACAAAGAATGGCCTTCAATGAACATCACAAGTACATCAGTAATCTTTCATTAAAACTTCATGTAAGGTTGTATATGAGCTAGCTCTACTCTCTAGTGCAATAAAGCAGGCAAGAGCTATTGCAACTAGGGTACATAGTACCTGTTCTATGGCATAGCCCCTGGGTGGTGGGCGGCATAGGTTGGGGGGAGCAAAATAAAAAGGCTTCAGGTATGAAAGGCATGGGGGGAAGGTAGGTATGGAAAGAAAAAACGTAACAAGGTGGTTAGTAAGAAAATTATATGAGAATAACATAAAATTAATCAATGTATGGCTAGTAAAATAAATGATATGGTTATTTAAAAGAGAGTGAAAAGAGGATGACAGAGAAAAGAGAGGGAGAGAAAAGAGTAGAAATAAAAGTGAACAGTGAAAAAAGAGAGAGAGAGAGAGAGAGAGAGAGAGAGAGAGAAAGAGAGGCAATGAGAAATTGAGGATACTATGACTAAAAATAATACACAGGGGGCAAAATAATACATACATGTAGGGGCAAAAAGGGGAAAACATTATGAAAGGAAGAGACGATTTAGTGCCAAATTGAAGCTTATTTGAAGCTGAAGACTACCAAAAATGTATTTACATGTACTACAGATTACGTAAATGGTAAGAAAAATTACAATGCAGACTTCACAGCTTTCTTCTTGTAAATAAAATGATGCAAAATGGTACAACTCTTGAAAGAAAAAGTTACCAACTTCCAGTCTACAGCTGAAAATTAAAATAGAGCAGTGGGACACAGACATGAATATTATAAATAGACCCACAACTTCTCAGTGAAGATACCTAGAAATGTTGTATCCGCAGCTGGTTTTCATCAGAAAATCAAGCGAATGACATCAAGCTTAGGGTTTCTTACCTCCCTCATGGGAGCTTGGGCTGGGGTAGGTGCCGGTCTCTTGCGGTTTGTCCTCTTCTTGCCCTTCTTGATGGTCGTCTCCTTAGAGCCCTCTACCGGTATGACCACGCCAACCTTGATATCTGATTGGCTGGTGTCCATCTCCTGTGGGGGTTTCTCCACCTCCTGGTTGATTGGGGGTGGAGGCTCCTCCTCGTCGGGCGGGACTTGGGGCGGGTCGAAGTAGTGGCTGTCGGGTTTGACCTGGGAAGGGGCGAGGGAACAGGGACAAGTATTTATATAATATTGGATGGCTTTAAATGTGAAACAAGAATATATTGCTCAAGCTATGACAATATTGGACGGGTCAAAGACGAGTCTAATATTGGCATTATAATAGCAAGAGCAATATATTCTTGTATCACACGAAAACAAAGCCATAAAATATTATTATTATCTATATTATTCTAGCAAAATAACAAAATTTAACTTACCTCTGTTAATATGGCCTCATCGATATGATATCGATACAATAGTTGACATTCTCGGATGACTGAGCAATACAAAAACAATATTGGTCAGTCATCCGGGTACTGCGCTAAAGATATTCAATACGCTGATTTATTGTACCACTTGGAAGCCTTCTACATGTATAGATAATAATATCTTTGATTTTTTTCTTTTCTTTGATTTCACCTAAGCCTAGGATCAGGAAACATGATCTTAATCACTGTAGAGATGTTGTGGTCTAATGGATTTGTCTCCAGACTGTAAACTACAAGGTACAGGGTTCTCATCTCTGTTGCTGTACTAACGTCCTTTGGCAAGATATTACTCTACATTTGCCACATTCAACCCAGGTGTCCTTCATGGGTGCACCTGAGAATTCATTCCTTGAATGCACTACAGTTGCTGGAGCTATATAATATCATCTGAAGTCCTTTAGAAGCGCATAGAGACATTATATCCTAATAAAATATGCACTAAAGACGAACAGAATATTATTTTCATTACAACCAACATGTCCTTCCTCCAAGTATATTTGATTGAAGTGTGCAGGTGTACCACTACATTAGGGTTTTCCCCTTACTCTATAACAAAGCGACTTATCACAAACGACTTATATCCCGACACAGCTTATATCCCGACACAGCTTCCTCGATTCTGTCCCACCATCTGAACAGAATCCTCCACCATCAGCCAAGCCCGTACTCATCAAAGGGCTTAACCTAAAGTGGCCAGAGTGGCAATGCCTAAATCGAATGCGGACGAGAATGGGGCGGTGTAAGGTCAATATGGCAAGATAGGGCTATCTTGATCTAAGGAGACACGAACAAACGATTACAAAGCGTGAAGTAGGTTCTGCAAGTTAGTAGTACAAGTGGAGAAGCCTGCTAGTGGTATTCTTACCTGGTTATGTGAATGATAGAGTGTAAGACGGTACTGCTCCTGGTACATGAGCGGTTTCCTCTCCATGCGGATACCACCAAACCACGCCCATGAAAGGGGGGCGGGGTTCTTGAGGATCTCCAAGGTGTCCCAGGGGTTGATCTTCTGCTTAGCTGATACTTGCAAGCCCTTTGTACCAGAAAAAGACAGGATGATAGTAAACTGCATAGTTCCCAAATAATGACTTGAGGCTGATCTCATTCTTAAAGTGACTCGGTAACATTGCCTCAGATTCTGAAACAAAATCTTGGATTCAGCTCATGCTGCAATCATGATTATAAACCCTTAGGTCAGTCAGGAATCTCATGACTTTTACAAGCCGATCGCCGGTCTGATTATCAAGATATTTATGATTGGAAATCGAAAACAAATTTTGCGGTTTAACACTAGTCAATTGGGGGGAATGAGTATGGTAAAAGCGGTCACTCAAAGATTTTTACTTTTTTGAGGCACTTCAGGATCATTTTGAAGCACAATTTTGTTAGGGCTTCAAATACACCATATCACATTGTTAAACGATGCCTTTCAGAAGTTCCCAAAGTGCTCTTAAATATTGGGATCACATCGTCAACATCACCATACATGAAAATTATTTAAGTTTCAAAATCTTGGACTTATAAAGCCCACTATATAACCTGACTATGATCTCCAGAATTTGCAAATACTTTCATTATGAACATTCAATTATGGAAAATCTTAATAATCAAGATTTGGAATACTTATACATATGAATAATTTTTGTTTTTTAAAGGAGGAAACTCATTTGGCTCTAAGGTTAAGTAATGTCATTTCAGTTGTGCAATCATCTATGATTTGAAGACAAGTTGGTTTTTACAAGAACCAGAAGGCCAAACATTAACTAACATCTTGATTATTAGTATTCATATTATTTATCAGAACAGCAATCTGGAAGATAAATGTTCTGTTCCCATGTCAAATGCAACTGCTATTTCTTAAAAAAGTCAGATCGCAGAAGGACCGTAAAATGTGTGGTGAGCACAAGATGCCCATGTCTGTGTATAGGACATTTTAGTGTTTGTGACCTTAATCAGAATTTAGAAACTTTTTATGATAAATGTAGTTTCTATGATACAATAATGTTCAATATAACTTTTAAATGTTCAGCGTGACCAATTGCTGGTAGACATACCTGTTTCTTATCGATGGAGTCAAAGCCAGTGATCTTATTGCCTTTGGTATCAATCAAGCTTCCCATGGGCTCACAGGTGATGACCTCTATGGTCTTCCTGGGAACCGGCAGGAGCTGACGAACCAGGTTGATCCCATCAGAATGCTTGTCACCAACCTCTTTCTATACGTCAAGAGGGTGAGAGTGAGATTGAAATTTGAACTACAGTGCATCCCAGAAAAACGAAAAACAAGAATTACTGATGTTTTATCATAACATAATCACAATTATAAATAACGAATCATACATATTTATAGAGCTTAGATCCTCCTCTTCCATTTGATAAAAACAATTTGAATGTAAAAAAGAAAATCACATTTGTAGAAAGTTCATTTTCTTCCCTTTCATATGACACCTCAATCAGGAAAAAGTTGAGTGGAACTACATGTATCACAAATTCATACATGCTTGTGCACCAGACCATGATGCTGGTGTCTTCTTTCTCAATCCTGATAAAGCACATTAAATCTACTGGTATTTCATGGTACTTTCATTGAGTTTATACCTTGAGTTTCTTGATAAGTGCCTGGTGAGATCGTCCCTTCTCCTCCCCTGCCCCAGGACTCCCGCTAGCATCGGATGACAAGGTACTATTGATGAGAACTGATAGCATGTCCAGGACAGTAGTGAACAGCTCACTGAAGGAAAAAATATAATGATAATAATCATGATAGATAATTTGTATATATGATGCTGATATCGATGCTGATGTTGATTCTCATGATAGGTTTCACATATGGATGATGAAGTTACTATGATCATTGATAAGCCTGAGTTGGCAGTGAAGATAATCATGATTTTCATAGTTCATACCGGTAATTTATAGTCATGATGTTGATGGTAATAATGATCATGATCTTGAAGAAGATGACAGTCAAAATGATTTCAACGTTTATTTTGTTGACATAACTTATATTGATAAGGACAAGGTTGGAGAAAAAAACAGAGGATGATCATGATGATGGCAGTATTCATAAAACTGATGAGGCATTCTAACCTGTACATATATATTGATAACAACATTTGCGGTAGTGGTGGTAGTGTTGATGACAGTGATGATGGTAATCAATATTGCTGCGGATGATGATGAAGATTAAAAACTTACTTGTTGGTATGTGTATCCACTGTTCCCGTGGTGATGAGTTGGAGTAAGAGGAGAGCAAACTCTGTGGTCCATGTTAGACTACTCCTCATGATCGTATCAAACATATTCCCAACCTGATATTAAAGATCAATATTGGAAGCAAAATATAACCAATGTACACCCATTTCAATAAAATCAATAGGATACTGACAGTGCAAAATACATACATGTATGATGGTATCAACCAGTGAAGTCTGAAAGGCAGAAATAAGCAGTGTAGAAACGCTAACATTTACATTGAAAAGCATCCCTGTAGAGAATCCCTTTTACTAGGAATGAGCATGATTTTAACTACAGGCAATTAAGCTGTTGGGCCTTACCAAACTGAGTCGGAGTTGTAGAGCTTCGTGCATTAATCATCGGCTTTTAGGATCCTCCCAGCGGTCCTGAAACACAAGTAGAATACACAAAACCTGGGTTAGAATTATAAAGGTTAAGTAACGTGTTGGACCAAAGTTGAGTACTGGTCTTGCAAATACATTGTGAAAGAAAATAGTGCAAAAGAAATTGACTCGATAATGCTGAAAATCTGGTTTATGAGCTAAAAGCATGTGGCATGACAGTTGGGTCCAAGCTTTCCAGCTCTTATTCATCAAATTTTGAATATTTTGAAGATTTAACGAGCCATCCTTTTCTAGGGGGAGGGGGGGGGGTTTAATAATATTCTTCTAAACTTGACATACAAAGAATGAGGAAGCCCACAAGTTACTTTTCATCTTGACCAGAAACTCGGCCTTCTCTTGAAAGTTAACAGAACAATTTTTTCCAGTGCATATCATATGTCATGAAATAATTGTACTCACATCTTTGGGGGACTGTAGGAACTGCGTTAGCTGAGTCTGCAAGGACGTGAGGAGACCTTCCCTCTGTTCGTCTTGACCCTTAAGGCAGGTCAACACTAGAGACAGCAAGGGCTGGTGACTGACCGTTGATGCTTGGCTGTGAGCAGGACAAGATAACAACAAAAACTCACTAATTTCAATTTCTATCTGTGTTGATATATAGAGATCGACATAGGAGGCGCGATAGCTCAGTCGGTAGAGCAGTGGCCTCATAATCTGGTGACCCGGGTTCGAAACCAAGTCGATGGGGCACTAATCTTCATTACCAGGTCCCTCAGAGAGGACCTAAAGCCGTCGGTCTTCTGGTTGCTTACTAACAAGCATTCATGCTTTCTTAGCAGTCGGGTAAAATATCCACCACTACATGTATCTATCTATCTATAGTCTAACATAGCATACTGAGAGAGATATGCATGTGCGAGTGTGGTCATAGGTCAATCATGGAGCTCCCAAAAAGTTCCATCCATGCACAATCTCTATAGGAGTGAACCATTTGGAGCACTATGACACGAATGACCAATAGGGAGCAACTTCCTGTGACGTAACTATCTTTCTCAATTAAATATACATGTAGCTATGATCATATTAGGGAGCAACTTCCTGTGACGTAACTATCTTTCTCAATTAAATATACATGTAGATTTGATCATAGCTTATCAGCTCATAGAGACTGATAGCTTATCAAAAGTGGTGGATTAACAAAACCACTTATTTCTTGCATAAAGGTACGTGCGAAACCAAATCAATACGACAGAAATCAAGTCAATATCTCCTACACCTTCATTCAACTAAACATAACCAAAATTACCGTTTCAGATACAGTCAAACCAGATTTAGCTACCACCAGTATAGAAAGACCACTTGTGTGTAAAGACCACATTTTTTGTGTCCTTGAAAATCGGTTCTCAGTGAAACCTATACTGAAGGAACACGTACATAAAGACCACCTGCCTATAGAAGGACCATCTGTATAGAAAGACCACCCTTGTCTTAAGACCACATTTTTTGTTTCCCTAAAAAGTCAGTTTGTATTGAAACCTGTTCTAAAGCAACCACTTGCGTATAAAGACCACTTTTTCTGTCGTTCTTGAGTGGTCTTTCTACACAGGTTTCACTGTTTGGTATTTCAGTTTGAATCATTACACTTTTCAATCCCCAAATATCACCAACAACCCTACCTTCTTTGGCCCTGTTTGTCCTTATCTTTGCTCGATGGCTTGGAGGTCCAGGTCTGACCGACGCTCTCCAGGATGTTCCCGGCTTGCTTCAAGACCCGTCCCTGGACAGAACTGGGCAGCTTCGAGATCAGCGGGGCTACCAACCAGACACTGCTGTTAGCTGGGTCAGATCTGTAACAGAAATTGAAAAATAGTGATAAATAGTGAAAAACTCAAATAGAGCTCTGGAAGAAAAAAGAAGATATAAAGACTGGCAACACAAACTTACCTACTCTACGGATTGATTTTTTTTTTTTTAAACTCAAAGAAACAATACCACACTTCAACAAAGGTTGTGAGCTTACTTTGAATCGTGAGTGCCTTTCTGGTTTGCTCCTGAGCTCCGTCTGCTACTATTACCACTACTTGATCCTCCTTTGTTTGAGCTCTGTTCCTCCTCGGGGGTCAGCTGAAACACCTCGATGGTTGCCTTGGCAATGTTCTCCAGGAGGGCGTTGTTCTCGGAGGCCGAGGGGCACTGCTTGAGCATGAGCTGGAGCTCCAGCCAGGAAACCCGTAAGGTCCACTGGTTCAGATTCTAAGGGCAGGATGGAATTGAAACAGTCAAATTAAAAAGATGTTTACTTCATATAATAAGATGATGACGTGGATCCTAATCAAAAAATTGGTTGAAAGCGTACACCTGACCAGGCATTTATTTTGCCAAACGCATAATTTGGATAATGACCGGTCATTATCCAATGGTAAAGACCGGTCATTATCAAAATTATGTTATAAAACATTATTATATAAAACAAAAAATACACATCATTTTGTTCAGGTATAAGTCAAATTATTCACACTTGGTACCTTCAAAACAGTCCAAATGCCCTTTGGCGAGTCTGTTCCAAAGGTACCTCGTGAGGGTAATTGTTACTAATGCCCTCACTGCTGTGTATCATTTGTATACCAATTAACCTACAGTAGACTACAAGTACACACAGCCAATTATGTCTGATACTAAGATGGCTCATTCAGCATACATGAGCTACAGTTCTATATTATCAAAACACAAAGCATGCCCTAAAAATTTTCAATTTGACTTCTTATATCGAGCCCTACATCATCTCCTACAGTGACACAATTTTTTGTCTCACGATAAGAACATGTTATCAATAGTACAGTGGGCAAGAAATCTACACAACCGAGACATACCAAGGGGGTGTTTCACAAAGATCCTAAGTTGAACTTATCTCTAAGTTAGACTTAAAAATTATGGAAAGCCGTTAGCATCTTTGAAAATATTTGATAAAAGTTATTTTGAAAGTCATAAAATGTTGATTCAAATCATTCATATTTTCTATCATCAAGGAGATTTCATGATCTGGATGTGGAATTAATAAAAAGTCTATTTTTTCATTTTAAGGCTCCAATGGCTGTCCATAATTTATAAGTCCAACTTAGTGTTAAGTTCTACTTAGGATCTTTGTGAAACACCCCCAGCTTTAACACATATTTGCTATTGAACTTATCTCTTACAATTCTTCCCTACTATGTAAAGCCCCTAGAGACATTTTGAGTAGAATGCCCTGTTGAAAATCTACTTCTTCTTGTTATTGACATATATTTTTTATTATTCAAACATTGTTTCTTTCTTCCAAGATATCAATGTTTACAACAAGGTATGCAAATGCACAAAGTTCTTGAGATGTTTTACATTTTCATTAAAAAATGCAAGTATTCTTTGAATTAAAAAAAAAATGAGAAAGAGAGAGAGAGAGAGAGGAGGAGGAGGAGGAGGAGGAGGAGGAGGGTGGTAGAGAAAGAGAAGAGAGGAAGGGGGAGAAAGAGTAAGAAAGGAGTTACCTTGAGTATGCGTGTGATGATAGTCTTCTGATCAGCGTCTGAGCCTCCATCTCCGATGGTGGACGTCCCACTTGGGTAGCAGATCAGCTGAAGAAGGTAGTGAATCTACAAACAGACAAGAAGAGAGGATATGAGAATTAGACTCTGCTACAGGCATCTTTGTTCTATCTGCCATTTCAAAGGCCATACATGATAGCTTCTATGGACCTGCTTGTTTAAATACTAAATCACACCACAATTAGGGAAATTTAGCCGATGTTCAAGCACATGACTTCTACACTAAACAAATAATTACATGTGTATACTTTACCTTAACACTGGCCTTAACCAAATAGTTACATGTACATGTATACCTTACCCTAACACTAACCAAATAATCGCATGTACATTTCATACCTTACCCTAACACTAACAAAATAATTGCATGTACATGTACATACATTACCCTAACACTAACCAAATAATTGCATGTACATTACATACCTTACCCTAACACTAACCCTAACCAAATAATTGCATGTACATGTACATACTTTACTCTAACACTAAAACCCTAAACCTAACATAAACCATAAGACAGCTAACCCTATCCATATACCATTAAGGAAATACAGCTCAGAGCAAACTGTCATCCAAAGCAATGCAAAATAGGTATTTCATATCTGATTATGAGGGAGACACTGATCAGGAAGCACTTCATAGGTCCAGAGATATTCTTGATCGTTAAACAAAGTCTCCTTCACCCAAGTAGGGCTTCTTTTAAGAGGGTACTGGGTGCTAAACCTCATGGCTATGGTTAGGCTGACAACCATTTTTGTCAGTACCTTTCATAGCCTTGGTAACATTTAGGGGTCAAATCTTAAGGCTTGATGTTTGCGTGAGAGGAGCAATAGCACTGCACTGGTCTAGATACCTCTTGGTCATCGGGGAAAGTCTTCATAACACACTTAGGGGAACTCTAATGGGGTCTCTGGGGGCTAAACTTAAACCTTTTCATGACCGACTTAGATGGCTTGGGTAACTTCAAGGAGACAAATCTTCCAGGCTTGATAGGGTCAACATTTCCGGTCAGACTCTTGGTCTACTACAAGGTGTTGGTCAAACAGTTTTTGAGCGTCATGTAACGCCTGGCTGGAATGCTCCCCAGGGAGTGGAGATTGTGCACACATAATGTGCGGGCAAGCACTGAATCCAATGACCGGAGTAATAGTATATTTGTAAAGCGCTTAGAGACATTTGTATTAAGCGCTATATAAAAATTAAATATTATTATATAATTATTATTACCTGTTTGTGTGACAGATACTGATCCAGAAGCACTTCATTGGTCCATAGATTCTCCTGGTCTTTGAGGAAGGTCTCTCTGACCCAGTTCTGACTGCAGATGGTCTTGAGGGTGTACTTGGCGTAGTTGCTCAGGCTGGCTGTCGACATGTTCCCCGAGGACTTGCCCCCCTGGACAAACCCTTCCTCCTGGTTGCCCCCTTCTCGGCCGCTGCCTCCGAAGTCATCAAAGGAGCCAAAGAGGCTGGAGGACGAACCACCCCCGACAGCAGCATCTCCTGTGAGTAGAAAATCCATGTACATCACTTAAAAAGGATACCGCAGTAACTGCAGCTATATTACAGTAAGATGTTTTATCATTGTATTGAAAATAACCGAGCTGTTTATGACCACATTTATGATTTTCTCACTGCAAAATTAAATACTTGATGTCAAATTTTAACTATGACTGTAGTAAGCATGGTGTTGGGTCAAACACTTTATAGTTGCCCAATAACAATCTCATGATTTATAATCACCATTTGGTGTACAAAGGTAATGCTTTGGGGTTGAATGACTGGATTTCAAGTGGTCAATGTCACCCAGAAGCCCAGAATTTAGAGTTCTGTTAAAACCTAATTGGGAAACTTGAGACTTTGGACATTGCATATACCTACAATTAACATGAGTATAAAACAACAACACAGCCAGTGAAAAGGAAAACTGTCTTGGACCAACTTGTATATAATGCAAAGGAGAGCATTTTGCAATACTGACCTAGCAGCAGAATAGCCTTCAGGACTCCAACCAGGGCATCCACTGTGATGCTGCTATGGGACGAGTCCAGCATATGACGATCACACGTCGTCTTGATGAATCTAACCGCTCCACCCCCTCCTCCTCCTCCAACGCCTCTTGCCCCTTCTCCAGGGGCGGAGTTGGGGTTATTACCACCGCTGGTGCTAGAGGAGGGTAAGGTGGGGGTCTCTTGAGAGGTGCAAAAGAGGCAGAGGAGAAGGTGGCACATGAGCCTCGCCCCTGGCTCAGCATCAGGATCGGCTATTGATGCGCCTGTGAAGTCAAACAAAATTCAGTGAGTAGACCTGAAAATTCACTGATTACTCTTATCAACATTATATGTGAAGTATTGTTAGCCTTTTAGCAAAAATATCTCTCTTGCTATTGCCTCCCAGAACCTGAATCAAAGAGGAGGGATCTTTCTGGAATTGAATGTGCACAATTTCCTGAATCATTTCTATTGTTAGATAAGTAACAAACAATCTGTTGATCTTTTAATCTACATAATCTACATTAGCCAAACTCAACCAAGGAGGTAAATGGGTAGAAGAAGGAATCAGTCCATAAACTAGGTGTAGATCATACATGTACATGACGATATGAAAAAATAGCACTTACAAACTGATTTTTCATCTTGGAAACCCTAATTTGTAGCAGAGTTTGTTGAAAAAAACAGAAGTAATTGTGCTCCATAAACCCCACATAGCTAAAGGTTAAAGAAGGGATTTGTGTTTATGGATTATCAAGGATTGGTACAGGGTAGATCTTACATGTACATGAAGATATGAAAAAATAGCACTTACAAACTTAAATAACTTAATTTTCATCTTGGTAACCCTAATTTGCAGCAGAGTTTGTTGAAAAAGACAGAAGTAATTGTGCTTCATAACCCCCACATAGCTATAGGCAGAATTAAGAGTGCCTTTTCAGATTGATGCTTACCAGAGATACCAGGGTTGGCAGCGATGAGGGATGCGAGGGCAACATGGTCGACCACATCTTCAAGAGAGAAGCAATGTCTGGCGATCAAGATGGCAGTGAAGACTGCAATGTTGTCATGGATCGATAGATCACTCACCTGAAGACAGAGAGAGAGCATAACATTGTACATCAAAATTGAAGAGCTTTTAAAGGCATCATTTAACAATGTTAAATCTGAGATGCATGGCCCTACATCTACATGTTATCAGTGTCTGTGATATATAATGGTGTAATATTGAAGCCCTAAAAAATCGCACTTCAAAATGATCAAGAAGTACCTCAAAAAAGTAAAAATCTTTGAGAGATCGGTTTTACCAAACTCGTTTCCCCCAATAGACTGTAGTGTTATGAAAACCGTTGGCAAACGCAAAAAAAAATTGGATATGATTTTCCAATCATAAATATAGAATCAGACAGGTGATCGGCTTGTAAAAGTCATGGGGTTCCTGACTGACCTAAATGTTTATAATTATCATTCCAGCATGAGATTTCAGAATCTGAGACAATACCGGATCCCTTTAAAGGCCAAGTCCACTCCAAAAATAATTTGCTTTTCATAGATGCAGAAAAAACAAGAGAAACAGGGCAAAAAAATTGATTAATTTGGGTAACTAATAAGGAAGTTATGAGTTTTGTTTAAAGTATGAAGAACTATGGGACTTAGAAAATCACTACACAAATTGCCAATTTGGTTATCAGCTTGTGACATCATTGCCTCATCAATTGCTTTTTATATTTTTATCCAACTAATTTTTTTTTTATCCCCCAAAACTAGGTATCAAACTCAGAAAAGGTGACGCTTACATCAACATTGCAGAGAAGGTCGTTGAACCCGCAGCTGTGTATGGAGGAGCAGCATAGAGCCTTGAGTACTCCTAGCCACTCGGAACTAAGTGTAGTACAGCTAGCAGTCAACTCAGCACACATGATAGATAGGTTATTCAACCTATAGAAAAAGGGTTAAGGAGGAAAAGGTCATTATTTCAACGCTAAGGAACAATGGTGACAGACACTGCAATTGCAAGAGCCTTGTTGTGTGTTTATGACCCTTCCCTGTTTCATAGACTCAACCTAGGCTACAGAGGGAAACACTTTTTCCCTTGGATAGGATTCTCAAGAACCCACAGCATTCATAGTAAAAGAGAAGGTGGAAACCCCTGTGTAGTAGTACACCTGCACATCCCAATAAATCATATCGGGAGGAGATACCCAAAGTGCACAGTTTCAGTTTTTATTTCAGTTTACTCTTCCCCTCCCAGGCAAAGGTGCTGACAGAGACTTTGTAACGAAACACTGGTGGTTTTGAGCCTATTGGTCACTAATTATAAACAGTAGCTTGGGTGAATAGGAAGATCGGTGTTCAACTTACTTTTCTGGATTGGCATTGCAAATGGCAAGAAGGGCGTTGCACACAAAGCTGTACCTGTCTCCTGGGTTATCATTCAGCTGACGACCCAGCGATGATTGCTTGAACTCACGACCCCTGGGTTGACATGAAAATAAGAATGAAATTTAAATTAGCAACATTTATTGGAATTTTACTTCCATGTGCTAAGAAAGTTCAAAATTCCTCAACACATGCTACTCATTTCTCTCCATCTAAATTTGGTGACTGACCCACTTTGTAGGAAAAATGTATTAGATGGTCAGAATGCCAAACATGTACAGCTATGTGAAACTAGGAAATGAGTGCTACGAGTGTCAATGTGTGACTGAGATCATCATCATCATCATCATCATTAATTCTTTTTTTTTTTTCATCAATCGTACAATCTATGTTTGTCAAGATGAAAAACAACTATTTTATTTGTTAGATTGATTTGTATTTTTGGAATCAATACAAGAAACTACTGAGAAAAAAAATCATCATAATGGAAATCATCTGCAACATCTCTATCACCATCATTATCACCACTATCATCACCCCCATCATCATCACTACCAACATCATCATCATCATCATCACCACCATCATCCTCATCAAAATCAAAATCAAAATCCTCTGCATCATCAATATCACCATTACTATCACCATCATTATCACCACCATCATCATCTTCACCATCATCATCATCATCATCATCATCATCACCATCATCATCATCATCATCACCATCATCACCATCATCACCATCATCACCATCATCACCATCATCACCATCATCATCATCTTTACCTAGGGTTATCAATGTACTCAAGCATGAAGTCTTGCTTCCAGCGCGAGTTAGATTCAGAGGGTGTGATGCTGGTGTAAAGAGCCTGCTTGACCTTGTTAGCCACGCTGCTGAACAAGTCTGAAAACTTGGACTGAAACAAAGAGAGAAGATTAGATCAATGTGGAACAGCGGTACATATAGTTTGACCTAAACCTTTTACAGGTAGTTCCAATAGATATTGCAAATAACCCACACTTGTTCCATTCTATTTCTACATCACAGTACAATTACTTTTAAAAATATTTCATCAGATCTTTTTTATTTTAGTTGATGAAAAGTAAAATAATCACTATTGTTAGTCCCCTCACATAAAAGTGAAGTGAAGAGCAAATTAATAGTTTTTTTTTTCTCACATCATCCTCATCATCGTCCTCATCATCATTATCATCATCATTGATAAATTGAAACTAACCTTGAGATGACTGCATGATGTGTAGAGGTCATACAGGTAGGCCAGGATACAGCGTTCTGCTGATGTGCAGTTGGTCACGTTACTCACATGCTTTACGACACCACAAAACCTGTGAAAGAAAATAAAGAGAATCAAAAAATCTGTTCAGAGCAAGAAGGGCGTTATTAAAAACACTGTATTAAAGAATATGAGTTAATGCCCTTCTGGCTCCAAACAGCCACCCTATACATGTACATCTTCAACAGCATTCCTTTAACCATTTGCAAATCATGAAAAAGGGCCATGGTTGAAAACATCAGCAACATCAGCCTTCTCTCTCACATCTCTAACCTCTTAAATGTATTTTTGTAATGCTTTTCTTCATAAGGTATGCAAACAAAATTGACTGCTTTTTAATAAGATTCATTTTCCTAATTCCCTTTCTGCCTTGTTATTTAAAATCAATTTTTAACCATTTACAAATCATGGAAAAGGGCCATGGTTGAAAACAACTTCAATATTTCTAATTATTGCGTTTGCCTTTCCTCTCACACCTCAGTGAGTGGAAAATTGAAAACTTGACAAGATCACAAAGCTTTATATTAGTTCTATATTTATATTTTATGTTTGCATTTTTTAACTTCATTCATGAGTTAACAATTTTCATAAAAATAAGACAATTTGTTTTCCTCAAAATGCCATGTTTCATATCGATTAAATTACAGGAATGTTGGGACCAACTTACAGCTCAAAGACTGTTGCTGTCTGTTCAGGGAACACCAGCAGACATGCCTGGAAGCGACGCAGCACGGCTACGATGGTCAGACAGAGGTTTGTACAGTACGTCCCACTCTGAGGGGACTTCCTTCTCATCAGCTCATGCTCTACACGACTCATGTGTGATAACATCTGAAAGAAGGAAATCAAAACAAACAGTGATGATGTTGAAAAGAGAGTGCTCTAAAAGGACCAAGGATAAAACGGCTTCCAACATGGGTGGGAATTGTTTCAATATTTGGCGTGATAAACATTGAAGTTTTACACAGAGGCTGACATTTTTAGAGTAAGAGCAAACATATTAACAGTGCTTTCTATATTTTTTCAATAGTGAACATTTACCTAAACATGACTTTAAATATTTCTCATTCACAGAACTCATATTACTGCAATATGATTTTTAACAAAAATAACATGCATAAGAGGTTAGAATTTATAAACACTTGAATGTTGAATGTGAAGCAATGTTATCAATAATATGTTTGTATTACCAGTATTCATATTATAATTGCAAGTTGTACAGCTGACATTGTGTCGACTCAAAAATGAAAATACCGTGCTGTCTCTCTTAAAGCCCATCTGCACTAGTTTGGTCAGGAGGGATTATACCTCCCTGCATGGTCACTGACAGGTGGTTATCTCATCAAATCAGCTCTCAATTAACATAAGAAAAAGAGGATCATGGGGGGACCAACGGTCACACCATAGGCATTGTTTGCTTTATAGAGGGCGCAAGTAGCTTTAAGTAGTGCAGTGGGGCTTTAAAGGACTTAAAGATTTGCATAAATCAACAAACCTTGACGGCAAATTCCAGCAAGCCATTGATGTTGAGTGCATTCTCCAAGAGTTCAAAGACGAGTGTAACCTGGTCAAAGGTGGGTGGTGTGTCTCTATTGCCCATACTGAATGCCTGCACCTGATCCAGGACACCGTTTGCACAAGACCCCGTCACCATGTGCTGATCGAAATAACACAGAGCAAGAAACCTCTGCATCGTCTCTTCCTTGTTGACCGTCGGCTCGTCCAACTTCGACACCTTCTTGCCCTTTGGCACTTCACCTTTGCCCCCTCCTTGGGTGAGAATCTTCAGCAGGTCCTTCTGGACGTGTTTGACCTGTTGCCTTGCCTCCGTGCGGGCGCGACCAAACCCGTAGAGGAGCACCGAGCGCTGGTTGCTCTCATGGTACGCAGAGCTATCTTCGGTCGAGATGGGGAAGTGCTTCACGTAGAGTTGATGCCGATTGACACGGGGTGCCTCTGGAGATGGAGACCTGTAGTCCATGTCAGACTTCTTCTCCTCGTCGCTCTTCTCACCATCCATGGGGCTGTCCTTCTCGTCGTCAGAGATGTCCGACTGAGAGTCTGACTTTGATTGGATGGACTCTAGAAATTTTTCCTGGAAGGAGGTAGACTCCTTGCGAGGGGGCGGAGCAGGTGCAGGAGGGGGTTTGTCATCAAGGTAGCCATAATCCTCATTGTCAGAGGAGTCCTGTTTTTCTTCTCCATCATCCTTGGCCTGTCCACCAAAAATAAGTTTGGACATTTAAACAAAACCATTAAAAGAAAATTTGAGGTCAACTCCAACCATCAGTGACAACGTACAAGAAAACGAAAAGCAAGCCTCAGAGCTGAGTGTACATGCAGAGGAGCATGATTATGAGATTTCAAAAATACTTGTATTCTCAATGAAATATTTTTTCATATCTTATTTTGGGAAGAAAAAAATTAAAAGCTGCACCTTAATCGTAATCTTCCATGCAACTAAAAAACGTCACTTGATCCCACAACAGATTTTCTAATTTAAACAAAGTTGATCTCAAAATTTGTACAACAATCAATTTTGAATGTAACAAGGTGATATTCAAATAAAACCATTCTCACCTCGTTCTTATCCCCGGCACCCCTATCGTTACGCTGGCTGCCTGGACCCCCGACAAAGGCCCCTGTCTGAGGGGTAGGAACGGTGGTCAGGTCGCCCCTGGAGATGAGAGTGCACATGTAGGAGTCGTGGGAGAAGACCTCGCATCGGATCAGCTCACCAAAGAGAAGGATTAGGTTGGCAAAGGCCTTCTTGTCGTCAGCTGAGGAGGAGGTGTTGTCATCTGGAGAAGAGTTTGATATCGAGGCAGAATAAGCAGATTCATTACAACCACTATAATCACGATACAGTGAAATCAGACATGACAACGCGTCGTTGCTACATACACACAGCATCAATACAGATGCGCAGTTTTGAAGCAACAATCTAGATATATTATTCAAGAAACAGGTTAGTTCGAAATTCGTCTGGCCAGTTGCAGGCCACCTTGTATGTGTTTCTGCATCAGAAAAGGATTTAAATTTTAAAAATCTGTCATATCTGGCCACTGAAGACGAGTGTAACACAAACCTGTTTCTTCTTCTTTCTTTTATAGAACGACTCAGCGCCCTCCCCCTGCCGGACGGAGGGTTTTTTTAGGCCATTTTTGGTTATTTTTCACATTCATTTTTTAGTACCGGTATACAGACTAATACAGACTGCTTTCCATGAGTTGTCTTTGTATACAAATTTCAATGTACCTGTAGTTTACAAAGTGCTTTTTCTTGGGAATACAAAAATGTGGAATACTAGGGATTCAGCCAAGCTGCCCCAACGAGGTGCTCAAGCATTCAAGGAATTTCTGCCCCCTAGGTACCCATTTGGTTCATCTGGGTTAAGAGTAGCAAATGTAGGTCAACATCTTGCCAAATGACCTTTGAACCCTGTACCCCACAAGGTCAACAGTCCTCACTCACTATAACATAACCTTGTCTACAAAATAATACAAAGATTTTTAAAGACCACACAAATTTCAGGTGGTCTTTATATACAGAATCCAATAAGAAAAATTGTTCGAGAGAAAAACAGAACACTACCCACAGACAGGTGGATTTTTCTTTTCCATGTTAGTGGTCACTAAAGTGAGTTTCTCTGTGTACACATGGTCACCTATTTGCACAAGGAAACATTATAAGACAATCTAGACGTACCAATCACAGGAGCTCTTATATCCAGGAAATGTTGAAGGAGGACCTGAAACACAGGGATAGTTGATGCAGTAGGCATGGGGGAGATTGGTGCCATATCTTTGTCTTCCATTGCCTCCATTTCAGCCATTTTCTAAAGGGAAGAAGGGATCACATTTTGTCTTTGATCGTGGCCAATTCACTCAATGGCTGACTAAACACACATTAAAACGCTTGAATAACTGTCATACACTATCAAAGCATATCATGATGATGATATGAAATCAATTTCTTTACTCTAAATGCCCTTATAAGCCCATTATTTTGACAAAAGAACAGATCTACAGCCTTTTCCCCCAAGGCTAATAAACAGATTCTTTCAATAGTAAATACTCACTCACTTTTTTAATCATGTTCTTTGCAATGCATGACACATCTTTACCCAACACTTCATGGCGTTAAGCTAACTTAGAACTGAGATTTCACCACCTCATAACTCTTATCAATGAAACCAGAATTACAAGAACACAGTCCCTTTAATATGTCCAGAATTATCCATTTCGAAATTTGACGAGAATGTAAAAAAAGTACTTTTCTAGTTGTTTGTTTGTTTATTTGTTTGTTTGTTCGTTTGTTTGTTGCTGTTTGCCGTTGATCCACATACCTCTGCCTCCATGTCGATGACATATTTCTCCAGGAGCTGTGCCACTACGAGAGCTCTATGTTCACTGGTCCTCTCTGGACACACTGCCCACTGGCAAAGCAGTAGCACTATAGGATCATCACTCTGCAGAGGCTGCAATCATAAAGACATAGAACAGTGATGAATACCAAGTCAATGTAAATAGTAAGAATAATAATAGCTGCAAATTAAAGAAAAGCAGTAAATCGATCCCAGGGGGTGCTACAAGGGGCCTGAAATACCGTCCTAATTTTACATTAATAGCACTATGGGATCATCATTCAGGAGAGGCTGCAAAAGCAATCAGGAATTCATTTTGAAATTCTACTGTACCTGAACTGTGCAATCGTCTAATTTACAAAGTTAGAATAAAAACCTAAACACATTCAAACTCAAATGATTATCACACTAGTGTGTAAAGAGGATTTCATCTCTGTTTGCCTGTGTTACACATTTTTCTAATATGATAATGCTGTCAGAAAGCACAACAAACTTGATTTAACTGCCTTAAATGTTATAGTTGTATACAAATGCCCCCCCCCCCCAACAAACAAAAAAGCAAGTTGAATGGGTTATGAATACCTTGGGTTTTTCCTGCCTTTGATACAACAGAGGGACGTATTTGTGTTTGTGTTTCATAGCTTGTGTTGCATACACATACAGTGCCCCTTCCCCCCCCCCCCCCCCC
>BEXV01001842.1:75546-87495 GCA_003118195.1 Hemicentrotus pulcherrimus
GGGGTTCTAATTTACCTTCTTTGTGAGTTGATTGAGAGATTTATTCCCAGCAAGGTCATGAAACCATGACTGTACCTGACCTTTTGATTTGTTGGCTGCAACCTGATAAGAGAAGAGAAAAAAAACAGTGGAAATAAAAGAATGGCTCTCAAAAAAACAAGAACAAAAATCAATTGATAGATGCATGTGCACAACAATTGATAAATCTTATTAAATATTAATTAAAGTTAGTGTTTTATTTAGTTTTCAAAATTGAATTCACATGCAGCTTTCTCCTTTGATCCACCTATTGCTTTTTACTCTTTCTCTATTCTTAAGGGCACATAACGGTAGGGCTGCAAAAGTTGATCATATGCACTATTTTCTCAAGCTAAATGTACTGTATGTTCAAGCAAATTGCAGGTTTAATATTATTGTAAGTTATCCACTCATGTGATTACTGTAATCTACTTTGGAAGTATATAAATCTAACTCTCACAAGAACACAAAAATAATGATGTAGCTGGAGATGGATTTAACTATTAAAGAAAGTAAATTTTAAAGAGATTTAACAACAGAAAGAAAGGAAAGAAAATATAACCAAGCTTAAATCATGAAGATGTCAAAGTTCTAATGTGAAAATATACATATTCAGAGTGAGAAATTTTGTTGTTAAGCAGGGCTCCTATTATATTTTTTTAAACCATTTTTTCCCCTTAAGCAGGGCTCCCACTTAGCCGAGTTGGAGCCTCGTGTTGTGGCGAGCTGGCGCAAGCTTATGGGTAGCCGTTTTATTATTAAAACACATTTCTTGATATCAAGAATTCAATTCTTAATATCACGAGATCAAATTCTTGATATCACAAATTCAATTCTTGATATCAAGAATTACCATTGCTTTACAACGTAAAATTATTTCTTGATATCAAGAAATATGTTTTAATGATAAAAAGGCTTGCCATAAGCTTGCACCAGCTCGCCACAACTCGAGGCTCCAACTCGGCTCCAACTCGGCTAAGTGGGAGCCCTGCTTAAGGGGGAAAAAATGGTTTTAAAAAATATCTCTATTAAAGAGAATATTGAGGAACATGAAAAAGAAATAAAGGCTAAAAATAAATAGTAATAAAGATAAAAGGCTATAAATAAGGATTTTTTTTTCTTCAAAGATCTGAGTGCACCTTTGAGTCTCATATTTGCTATGAGGCTATGAGGCTATAAAGTGGCTATAAAGTGAATAAGGCACATACACGTACACTGTAGGTGGAGTTGGAGACATCTTTATTAACATATTTATGAGGAGGAGCCAACTAAGAAATGAAACATTGATTTATGGCACACAAAATATTAAATACTGCAGAAAAAAACATGACACACACCTCAAAATGTACTTACATGTATACAAACAACATGAAATGCGGCATATAAAATGTACATGTACATGTACATGTACATGTATATCACAGCTCAAAATATGTTGCAGGAAATAATTTTCCTGGTATCGCATCGCAATTCCTATGCATTTTTTGCATGACTGCTATAAAAAATATCTTTTGTGTAGCAGTTTTCTTCCATAGAAATGTACAGAATTTCATTTGAAATATTTATTCCCTGTGTTGGTGCATGTGAAAGCATGAAGACATATAACACAAAATTCAACTACATGATACATGTATGCTGCATACTTATAAAATTAAATAACACAGCACAAAATATTCGTTTTCAAGCCATAAATCCCTGAGGCTCGGAGGGTGTTCTTAAATCATGAACTATATTTTTTTTTTAACCTGAAACACCACATAGAAATCATAAAACACACCTGTATTAATTTGAACAATATCTGTGTGAAGGCATAAAAAACACTGTCCCGCCAATATTTGCTTACACAGATGCCACGCAAATTCATTTCACAAATAACCGACTGATTGCCCTAGAATTCGTGTTTGGCCCAGAAAGTACCAGTAAAAAGATTAAATCAAAGTGTCTTTATTACTTTAAGTTTAAGATAAGGGGCATTTACATGTAAACTGCATGCAAAATCACAGAGCAGGGTTTCATAAAATCTTCATAATTAAAAGTTCACTGATACCCCACAAAACAAGTGTTGAAATTAATACACACGTTTCAATGGGCTGTCGGCGATCTTGTACTTTGCGGTTCCATTAAACAGCCCCTGATTTTTTCTCACATTTCAGGGTTATATTAGAAGTTGCTGGGCAACCGCCCATTAAAATGACCCCCAAAATGATTTTAAAAAAGAAACACTACTGGATTGTGGTCTCAAAACATTGGTGAATTATTCTGTGTTTTATGCAAGCCCATTAATTGCACACGAAAAAGCAGAATGAGCAAAACATGAATAATTTGTTCTGCTTCTATCACAGAAAATTTAAAATCAGGGTGGTCTTCAGGGACTTCCCCTTTAACTTTGAAGGACGCAATATCTCAGCTTAAAGCATATCAGTGAACATGATTCAAATACATTATACAGAGTACCGGTTCATTTATAATTAATTATCCTGGTACTGTAGTATCTCTCTCTCTCTCTAAGTGCCATATCGTTTGACATTGGCGATCATGCTGTTCCACAACCCTCGGCTCTTAGCCTTCTGTATTAGTACCACTCCCAGTTATTTCACTCCTCTCTCTTTTTCAACAATTTCTGCAGACTGTCCATCCAAAGTATCCTCCTTCTTCCCCTACTCCTTCTTTCCATAATTTTCCCTGTCAAAGCAAGGTTCTCTAGGCCTTCTTTACGTGTAATGTGACCCATGAACTTCAACTGCCTAATCAACATCTCACGTATCATTTTTCTTTGCACTCCAGCTTGTGTAAGAACTTCCTCATTACTAGCTTTGTCAGTCCAGGGGATTTTCATCATTCTTCTTAGAAACCACATTTCGCAACTTTCCAAATGCTTTTTAGTATCAGAGGCTAATACTGTGGTATGTTTATACTAAACACATACATGTATCTGGGAGTGCCAACGTGCAAAGAGTTCAGGCTTCTTCAGATATGGCACGAAAAATAACCGTTAAAGTCGGAGCTATGATCTGGATAGGATGATTGAATTGGTGGTTTGGCTCCCGATATCGGTATCGGATTAGCAGATCAGGAAGGAAATCTGATGACTTTTTTTTTAATCTGCCTCCAAAAATTGCCCAAATTTGACAATTTTGAGCACTCTAATACCTACACATGTAGAAACACTCATACCTTGGATAATTCTATATTGAAGAGCACGGTCCCCACATTTTTTATGGTATACTGTACATTATTCAATATGTGGCAGAATAATGTGTTACTGAACCTTTTTTCCTGTGATTAAACATTTCTTTTTAAAGATGAAGTTGAGTTCTGGTCATGTGATTGCATTGTGAAAGAGGCGGTGTGGAATCGACCAGAAAGGGTTGATCATCTAGCATATAAGAATTTGTGTGTATTGCAAGGTTCTGGAATCATCAAAATGATCAGAAATTTGGCCAAGTCTTGATAAAATTACACACACTCACACAGAAAGATGTATATGAGACTACACAAACACATGGCGTAAAAATCCTATCCCCGATTGTTACGATGTCACATGCCATATTTAGAATATGAAGGCATTTGAAGAGCCATGCTTTGAAGGGAACATGTCTTATCTGATATTCTTCCACAATTGCATAATAAGAATGATAACGCTCACAAATTATTTTTCACCTCTTCCCAGAACTCAACCTTCTCTGTAAGTCTACAAATGGATTCTAATGCTATTGAAATTTCCTTGGGTTGATTTTTTTTTGTTACGGCTTTGTGATTAAGTTAGGTTCTAAACACCATTTCCAACTATTAAAACAGCTACCACAGTGTAAAAAAAAATATATATGATAACAAAATAGTTAATAAATAAATATGTAAATATATAAGTACTGTAAGTATATAGATTTTAAAAAATAAGTCCGTCAATCAATCAAGCAATTGATAAATGAGTGATAAAAAAAATATATACTTTTCAGGGTTTAAACTTTAGGCCTTTAAAATACTTACCAGAAAGAAGTTGTCCTTGGATATTGGCTGTCTCTTCTTTCCTGTATCCTGAAACGTGTTGAGTTTCTGCTTTTCTGCTACTATTGCACTAAAATAGACACCAAACTTAGAGAAAGAGAAGAGGAAAAGAAATGAGAAACACATTTATTATTGATATTGCTAGACTTAATGGGGGAGTACAAATAGCAAAAATACTGAATGAAAAATAAAAGAGAAATACATTGATTATTGTTATTGCTAGACTTTATATGAGGGAGTAACTAAAGGCAAAAATATTAAATGAAAAATAAGAGAGGAACACATTTATTATTGATATTGCTAGACTTTATGGGGAAGTATAAATGGCAAAAAAATACTGTATAAAAAAAATTAAAGAGAAATACATTAATTATTGCTGTTGCTAGACTTTATGAGAGAGTAACTAGAGACAAAATACTAAACGAAAAATAAATGAGAAACACATTAATTATTGTTATTGCTAGACTTTATGGGGGAGTACAAATGGCAAACATACTGTATGAAAAATAAAAGAGAAACACATTAATTATTGTTATTGCTAGACTTTATGAGGGAGTAACTAAAGACAAAAATACTAAATGAAAAAGAAAAAAGAGAAACATTAATAACTGTTATGACTACCGGTAGACTTTATGATGAAAGGGCTGGTGAGCATATACAGTACATGTACATGTAGATGTTTGTGTCGAGAAACCGGCACCTTCATGGAGACAGTTATAGTCATGTCACACAAAATATAACGACGGTAGTAATTTTTCATCATATTTCTATTTTTTGTATTAACACTTGAGGGGAACCCGACATCGTGTTTTACCCTGGGCAAAAAATAAAATTGGGATACCAAGTAGAAGTACTTTCTCATTCACTTCTTTTGATACTATTATAAAGAAAATAAGTCTTTTGAAAGAACACATATTTTTTATTAGGCATAAAGTTTTGTGTTGTTCATCAAGCATGTACTGGTACAATTATAGCACTTTTTTAAGGTAAAGACCAGTATTGGAAATGCCCCAATTTCAAAAGATGAAATGGAAGCTGGATACATGATGATAAAAGTTTTGCCTGCATGGAAACCGCCTAGTAATTGATATATTTGGTAAATTATTTGTCTATTGGTGTGTGAGAGATAAATGCACGTGTCGCACACGTGTGCGTAATCCCATATACATCTTTCTGTGTACAGTGCTTGTAACTTTACGAAGACTGGGCCAAATTTCTTATCATTTTGATGATTTCAGAACCTTGCAGTACCCACTAACACTTACAATGTATATGCTAGATGATCAACCTTTTCTGATCGATTCCACAACGTTTCCTTCACAATGCAATCGCATGACCATAACTGGTCTTTATCTTTTAACCTATAAATGTTCTACTGTTCTCATTTGAACATCTAACATGTAGCTTATTATTGCATTGTTTAAACTTTGAAATTATCAACCTTTCTTGTTCATCAAACATAGTTTAAAGAAACCTGGAGATGTAAACCTTTCTCTTTTTTTTTTATCAATTAATGAGCATGTGAAGGACATCTTGAGAACATGTACTTGCACATATATGTATTTGCATTTTGCACAGATGGAAATACCATATGGTGCACTCAATTTATTAAAAGAAAATGTGCGCAATGCACCTGTTTAAATGAACCTGTTATAAAAAACAAAAAAAAGGAGACATGACACTCTCGTGCGCATACATAATGAGGTAATAGTAGACGGTGCAGTCTGGGAAAATGCTCAATCTAAAAACATGAGGGATTAATGGCTTACAATGTACCGGTACATGGCTTACATGTACACTGTAGATACCTATTAAAGGTCTTGCTTATTACCATAATATTTTAATTTATATACATGTACATGTATGCAGAGAGGGAGAAAAAGATTTTAAAATATACAGGGATATCCAGAGAAATTCAAATTCAATTTAAAATGTGAACATACATTGTAGGTTGCTGAATAGTTGTAATCACTATACATAATTGCTAGGATTTATACCGGTAGCTGTTTTTTTTAAGTTTCAACATACAAACAAAATTTAATGAAAATTTTCTTTTAGGAATCAAAGTTATCTAATCAGTCCAAATAGAATATTTTGATTATTCCCTACAAAATCCGATACAAGTCATGTCCAGGAGCTTTTGGACTAACACTCGCTAAAAAACATGGTATATCATGTTAAATGGTGCAAGTACACTTCTATTTGAAACCCTTGTGTAGTGTCCATATTAAAAAACCCTGTACCTCTAATGTGTTGCTGATTATAAAATTCAAACTGAGATATTTTGTTCTGAGATATTGCATGGGGATTATCCAGGGGGGTACAACTGAGTAAGTATCAGGGTTACCTCAAACAATCTGCATCATTACAACAATTTAAGTTGAAATATAAAAAATATCTTTGCAATTCTAAATAGTCATATCAATTAAAAAAATCATTATTATTATATTTCAAATCGCAATTGTGTTTTCATCGGGTCAATTTAATCTACTTATAAAACCAGACATTTGAAGGGAGAGACCACCCTGAGGATGGGTTTACTCCGCCTTTACTTGGCCTCACACCTTCTCATGGTGGACTTCCCCTTCATTGCTCCTGGAGCTAGACTCGATATGCTTTGCTTTTACTAGCCCCATCTACATTACTTACTTTTTTATGTTTAATGTTGATGTTTGTTAAAGGTATTACAAAGTTTTGGTATAGGGTCATGAATTTGGTTCAAATTAGCACATTGGAAGCATATGCGATCCTACAATATACAGTGATCATTGTCGTGGTTGAAATCAAGTCTAAAGTGATGAAATTGTAAATTATAAACTCTTTATGTTGTATAGCTCCCTCTCAAGGTCAAGATATTAATTAAGCTATAAAACAATGTTTCTTGACTAAAATCGACCGATTAGCTATTCCTGTTTGGAAATTATATATCACAACTACATATTCTGAGATTTTCATAGTCGCAGCTACCAATATACGGCCATAGGCGCTATGCAAAATTTATCACAATTTACCGGGAGCACCAATTTTTCTCGAAACGCAGAAGAGTTTTAGGGGCTCAATTTTCTAGTGCTTATAATACATCCACAGAGGCAGCCAAATACATCAAAATTGTAAAGAATCACTATCCACCCAATTTTCCAAATTTCCCAAAACTTTGTATTACCTTTAACTGATGTAGATTTTCATTGTTCTTTTATGCTTATGTATCTGTTTTTCATTTGCTCTATGTGTCAAAAGTATACAATGTATTTTCTTACCTTGTATATTTTTATGGTTTTTAATGTGGAAAATAAATGAAATGAATTGATCAATTTGAGATTGATGGAACTACATGTACATTACATATGCTCTGTGTCAAGCTTCATTTTGGGACTCCAAGTGCAAAGATTGTTTCACCCTGATCTAGGCTACACCTAGGAATAGCATTGTCTAGATAGACGGCGCTATAAAAATGCCTATTGTGATTATTATACCGACCACCAGTATATTGTAACTGTACAGATCTTCATTTTGGCTTCCAACACAAAGCCATACTTGTATTAAGCCAAAGAAATAAAATTACAATGCACAGTGAATGTACCACAAAGTGTTCATTAATTAACAACCTGCATTCAAGGATGGAAAGCCACAACATTTTTCTGTTCAAAATTTCTTTCTGAGATATCTATTTAATGTGGTATTATTGGTGGACCTGATACACATACATGGACATGCGTGATTGCTGTGGTGATAAACCAAACAGTGCACATTTTATGGTCTTTTTCATTCTTTTTCTAGTTCATTACTTCGACGTTACAACTGAAAATTTGTTTTAATTACATGTATAAAATAGTATTGTAATAATGTATTGCAAATTTCATTGTTTTTGTGGGTAGCTGCCTTGAGATGTTCAAATTTTGTTTATGATAGATAGGTCCTGCAACTCATATATTTCTGCTACATGTAGTTCAAAATGAAAATTGTTTCGGACGTTACAAAAGGGTTTACGGGAAATGAGACAACTTTTTCAATTTTTGAGTATATTTCTATCACTACTATAATCTAATGACATTTCTTTCAATATAATCACTTCAAGTTACTAATAAGCGTATACAAACCATATAAAATCTCATTAAATTATTGTTCTAGTGGTTTAAATGAGGGACAACATTGTTTCAGAATATGAAACATCTGAAACCCCATTTTCAAATGCACTGTTCCATCAAAATACAGGAAACGATTCAGATTACTGTTAACTTTTACACCCATGTTCATTAACCATCAATTTTTCAACAAAAAAAACATACTGTTTGTGGCTAAATACATATTGTCTGTGGCTAAATACATATTGTCTGTGGCTAAATACATTTTTTAGCTCCAACTAAAATGGAACCGTATGTCAATTTGCTGTTCATGGGTTAACCTCATGCGCATAAAGCAAAATTGATTGCTATGGGAGATTAATCAAGGTCCATGTTACAATAAAAAGTGGCAACTGATTTCCAATTCGTGAAAATGTCCAGGGACTCAAAGTGCCATTTAGCTATGTGGTAATAGCTGTCAAAACAACAGAGCCATAAAACAAATTAATAAAACAATTGAGTGGTGAGGGAAATTCTGGGAAGATTCAAAGAGTACTGGTAGAAGGAATAATACAATATATACTTTTGATTGATTGATTACAACTTTACAAATTCATAACTCTCTTGTTCTCCTCTTCTCAAACCGTGTGTGTGTGGATTTGGGTTTTTACAGACGTGTATCAATCAGATATGATTATTTACGTCCGGGGACCGACTTTTAACGTCACCATCCGAAAGACGTGACTCAGTTTCGAACCTGCGTCCTCGGCTGAATCAGTTTGTAACTTCCACTGTTAGCTGGATTACAGGCGCACGCCAAACCCACATGCAGCCCATCTTTTCTTCTTTTTTTTGTGTACCCCCGAACTCTCACTTCTTTTGGGGGGGCATTGTCTACTCTTTGTATTGTGACAGTGTTCTCATATCTTTTTCATGTTAAGTATTCTGTTGTCTCAGTCTTGTTTCTGTTTGCATCCCTTCCCCCTTTTTTTCTTCCTATTTGTAGTTCCTTTTTGTTGTTACAAATGTGTTAATTTAATTACCCTTGTACCCATTATTCCTAAGTATCATTTGAGAGGTCCACAATTTCACAAGCATTGCTTTTTAGTGGACCCCTCTGTTTCCAATATGTTTTCCTTAATTGTTGTAAATGATTTTTATTGATTTTTAATGTTTTGTTGCAAACAGTTCCGATTGAATTGAATTTAATTGAATGATGAATATTCATCAAACTTTCGAAGATCTTTTTCTCTCTCATCTTTTTTTTCTGCTTACATGTACATGTACATCAAAACCCATGTACAATCAGTCTGGATTGTCCTTTATAACAAAACTACAGAGGTTACATTTACATGTAACCAATATTCACCCATACAGGTGAACATGTAAATGTATTATCAGGGTGATCCAAAAACAAAAATTCAAACAAAAGTGGAATTTGGAAGGGGTATTAAGTGATGTATGGAAAGAGCGAATTCCCTTGTGGCCAAGCTCCTGGGCTTGCTTTTAAATAAAGTTGAGCTCTGTCCATGCGATTGCATTGTGGAAGAAACCGTGTGTAATTGATCAGAAAAAGTTGATCATGTAGCATGTAAGTATTGGTGTATACTGCAAGGTTCTGGAACATTAAAATCATAATAAATTTGGCCCAGTCTTGGTAAAGTATTAAACAAGCACTGTAAACAGAAAGATGTACATGGGACTACACAAATCGTGTCGGGCCTACTTACCTTGATGATTTCCTTGTCTTTCTATGCTCATTACTCAGCCAGTATATATTTTCTACCAACATTGTTTGGCAAATGATATTTGTAATCTTGAACATTATGTTTAAGTTTCATTTGATTCTGTGAGAATATATTTTCTATTTTTACCAGCAACTCAAGTTTATCTTTAAGGACTCTACAGTTCTAAGATTCACTCTCGTATAATCTGAGCCATATTTTGAAGCATTTTCTGATTGTTATTTGACTCTTTCTTAAAGAATTTCGAGTGACAATGAATAAAAACATGTTGCCGATTTTCAAACCTGGATCAAAATTCAAATATGTAGTTTTTACATATTAAAAGCCCTCATGGACTACCCTGGTTTATATGTGTACCTGTATGTGCAGGGTGAGTTTGGGCAGAGATAGAAATGATAACTACATGTAGCCTTGATTTGAAGTTTCTTCAACCAGAAATTTACAGTATTTACATGTAAATGATGCATGCAGATGAGTTTTTTAACATGACCTACAGTTAAGGCTGTTACATTAGGTGCATATATGTACACATCCACAATGAGAACAAAAACAGTGTGGATTGTTTAATGTATAACTGAAAACATGCATCATTTCCTTCAAACAACAAAACTCCAAGGTCATTGTTATTTGATGTAAAATACACTAATTTCAAGATTATTTTGTGTCATTATCACTGACAAATAAACCTCAAGTTTAATAAGCTCACTTTAGCGCACGCAGAGATAAGTGCACTTACCTGTGCACGCGTCAATGTTTAGTGCTATGCATTTATTCACTGACGCACAGTATATGCAAATTAACCTCTACACATACTGCTGGGCATCACATACTTAAAACTGTTTGACTGTACCAGAAAATAGTGCAAGCTTTTTATAAAAGAATGTTTGATAGTCTCAGTGAATAAATCACACATACATGTACATGTACATGTAACAACATTTGACCGATCATTTGATAAGCATCCAGGAGTGAGTTGTTTAATAAAAGAATATTGCCTTAAATGGCTATTCTCTTTTGCAAAATCACAATCTTTTGTCATTCTAAGATTTGTTATCATGAAATATAAAGCAAGTCTCCGAAATTTGATTTGTAAGTTTGAAAATAATTTCATTCAACAATCATGAAGCAAATTTACCATACAGGAGCTTCATAGAGTACCTGCTGTGTATCTTTTTCTACCCTCGTTAGTGTACCCCCCAAAATAGGGCAAATTTAAATCAAGATGATATGTCTTTTACATATATGCAGCATGTAGGAGACAAATATATGTTAAATTTCGAGCCACCATATTTGACTATGGGAAAATGAAAATTCAAAATAAATCAAATTTTTACCATATGGTGGGATCTTATTACTTATTGTCGTTGAAAACAATATAAACACTAATCAACAAAAGCCCTTCAATGGTGTTTGTTTCTATGTGCCAGAAATTATCAAGGTCACATTGATGATATAGAATGATGGGTGTGAAGAAAAATGTACATCATTGCTATTTTTTGTAATTGATTAACATTTTCATACAGACTACATGTACATGTATGTATACTGTACATGTTTACACAAGCACAACAAAATACACAAGTATCGGTAATGAAATAGAATACAATACCTTATTTTTGTAGATGTTGCAGTTTTTTCCTGTCCCGTACTGTAATAAGAGAAGATCAAGACAAATAAAGGTAGGTTAACATATTTGCAATGGCAATTCACTCCCTCTGTCTATCTCTGTCTCTCTCTCTCTGTCTCTCTCTCTCTTTCTCTCTCTCTCTCTCAAAAGAATAAGAACATACTAACATATTGTAATGTTCACAAGGAAGTGAGTATTCAAGTCAATTGTTCAACATTTCTTTTTCCCTCCCTCCCTCCCTCCCTCCCTCTTTTTCCCCCTCTCCCTCTCCCTCTACTAAGAAAGAATCAAATTACATAAGTGCAGAAATGAAGCAATGAATTTTTCTTGTCATTCGAGAGAGAGGGCCTCAGCTGAGCTGACAAAGTAAAACTACCTTTTTAACCATTTTGAAAAAAGAAATCCATCAATTTAGCCATCCATTTAACTATACTAAAATATCATTTAAACACAGTCTACTGTAGTGAAATTGAACAATGTATTTTTTTTTTTT